>ML791309.1:461600-485801 GCA_009831015.1 Picea engelmannii
TCATAAAATTATAATAAATAACATTAAATAAACATAGTATTACAAAAAATATACAACAATCATAAAATTGTGAGAAATTATAATATATTTAATTATCATATAAAATTCAAACCAATTTTTATTTCAATCCTAAAATTATAATAAATAATATTAAATAAACATAATATTACAAAAAAAAAAATACAACAATCATAAAATGGTGAGAAATTATAATATATTTAATTATCGATATAAAATTCAGACAATTATAATAAATAACATTAAATAAACATAATATTACCAAAAAAAATACAACAATCATAAAATTGTGAGAAATTATAATATATTTAATTATCGATATAAAATTCAAACCATTTTTTATTTCAATGCTATATTAGCAATTATGTCATATAAAGACAAAGTTCAACCTATATTACGTCTCAATTTCGACCTTCATAATGACCTTAATTTTTACCTTTACCTCTTTATAATGACCTGTATATCGACTTTGATTCCAAATTCAATATGGACATGTATTTCGACTTTGATTTCTACCTCAATATGGATCTGTATTTTAACTTTGATTTTGACTAAAATTCTATTCAATATCGGCCATTATTTCAAATTTGACATTTCCTATGAAAAAGACTACGAAAATTAGGTAAAAAAATTACCTATGAGAAAATTGTTGCAAATAATATTCAAATGGTTAAAATTTTAACCTAAACTAGGAACAAAAAAAATTACCCAAAAAATAAGGTTGATAATATGACCTTTTATGTTGTAGTGAGGTTGAAGATCTCAAATTTATGGGTTGAAGGGCTTAAACTATGTATAAATTGTTATGTGTTTGATATATTCACTTGTATGTGGATAGATTGTATCTGATTATGCTTATGCCATGCAATTGAGAGATATTAATTTTAATATTTATTTGTGGGTATAAGGTTGATAATATGACTTTATGTTGTAGTGAAGTTGAAGATCTCAAATTTATGGGTTGAAGGGTTTAATAACTATTGAACTATGTATAAATTGTTATGTGTGAATATATTGACTTGCATGTGAATAGATTGTATCTGAATATGTCATGAAATTGAGAGCTATCAAGTTTAATATTTATTTGTGAGTGTTAATGTTGTTCAATATTTTTGAAACATCAACTAGTTTGTATCTCAATCATTATGATTGATTAGATAGATTGATATTAGGATTATACACATTGATATTAGGATTGATTATGGCCAAAGACCACATGCATGTCAATTATTTTGAATTTATGGATTTGGAGTTTGATGTCAAACAATATTGATTTATATATTGATCAAAGTTTATATATATCGAGTGATATGTGGATCAATTATGAGCGAATATTAGATGTGGGTTGGAAATATTGAATTTATGGTTTGTGGAGCTTATTGTAGATCGATATGTTCGAGACATAATATGATATTAATTGTTTATTAATCGATGTTAGTTTAAATATCAATCAATATAGGGAAGATATATACAAAAATTAATATAAAACACTCCTAAAATAATGGGAATTTATTCCATGAGGATGAATCAAATTATTTTAAAATTAAATATAACCTCAAAACAAGAAATTTGGTGTCTCTATTCGATTTTAATTGATGTAACTAACATAGAAGTTGTAGAGCCTGTACCTCACTTTTGGAAGAGAATCGCCTATCATGTTTGTTCGACAACGTCGATTGACATTTTCATGCACATTGTAATAAAGTCATGAGGCGAGCCTATACAAATACCATAATTTATTGATATTTTAGATATATGCCTTCACTCCATATACTTTTTGAAGAAATTTTGGCCACGACCTCTGTTGTTTATGTTGATTTAATAGATAATCTCTAAGTGGAGTAAACAAATACTATGATTTTGGTAGCTAGGTTTCATGGTGAGAATGTTGATGTGGTATCTACTAGGGTTTTTGGTGAGAATGTTGATGTGATATCTACTAGGTCTTGTGGTGAGAATGTTGTTCTATATGTTGTTGACATTTTTTATGTTGATTCAATGAACAAGCTTTAGGTTGAGTAGTAAAATCTCACAGTGGTGGTGGCTAGAGTTCATGGTGTGAATGTTGATGTGGTGTTAGCTACGGTTTGTGTTGAGACTATTGATGTGCTAGTTCTTGCTAGGGTTCATGGCGAGAATGTTGTTGTGTAATCATATTTTGCATAGGGTGGTAATTATTTTTTCAAATAGGCTCAACCACACGGGTTGAGAGAGAGAGAGAGAGAATGCTAACTTGGAACTCGAGGTTGAGGTGCTTGTGGGGGGCACACATACTGGTGTAGGAATATCTATGAAAAGGGTCAATACTAATGACATGATTATTATTAACGATGACATGGGAGAACATAACAACCAACTTATTGAGATTTTTCCAAATTGATACCAAATCACTCGACCAAGAATTGAGCAATGTTTGATGTCAATGGGGGTTCAATGTATTGGGTGGTTGGATCTCAATATTAAAATGTGTACAAGATCATGATTGCCACATGATCAAGAATTGATGGAAAGGTTGAGACTAGAAAGGGATGCTATGGATAATTGTATTCATTGTTGCATCCATTTCAATGAGTTTTACTGTTGGATCAAATTCTTGGTCTAGTGAACACTGACATAAACATAGAGGGAGTTCAATGGGGGTGATATCATCCTACAAAAATTGGAGGATACCTCTAGGAAAACATATGTATAAATATGGTTTACCATTGATGATATATGGTTCACACATGATGACATAAGAAATTATGCTTTCTTGTGATTCATCCAAGTAAACTATGGAAGATGAACTAACCACAAAATTGCATCACTGACTTTTTCTTTAGAATTATTTGTAAAGTTTGTTAGAGGAATGGAAGTTGATTATTGGTGGAATCTTCCTACCACTATCAATGATGATATAATGATACATAGTATTACACCTCAGATTAGGAGACAATAATGATATGGTAGGATATTAGGAAAACAAGAGGCTTCATCAAAACATGTTTACCCTTCTTATGTGTGAGAAACAACATTAAAATATTATATTGTCGTATGTCTAGATTTGGTCTCTAGTAGAAAGAAAATATTATATTGTTGTATGTCTAGATTTGGTCTCTAGTAGAAAGAGGCCCTAAGGTAGAGATGTAGGGAGCATTAGAGAGAGGACTTCAACTAGAAATGTAGAGAGAATCTTGCAATAGTAGAGTGAGTTGTAAAATACTCATCAATTCGAAGATTAGATACAATGACTATTAGAAAGTGAGTAGCAACAATATTGTCAATGTGAGGAGTAGCTACATTGACAACTTGAGAGTGAGCATCAATATTATCAGGAACAAGAGGAGAAACTACATTGGTGAGATCTAGATATACACTTTTGGTTGAATTGATATCTTTAGGAGTCATGTCATTGTGACAAGAAACTCTATACACATAATTATGAGCTTAGTGTTTACCTAAAGCTTATAGAACACTAGGAAAATCTCATTTGGTGACAATTAACACTAGAGAAAGAAAATTATGCTAGTGTTCTATTGTTGCTAGCTCTAGGGAGCCCATTGCATGTTACCATTAATTGACCACAATGTTAATCCATAGATATTGAGTTATCACATTTCTGTTGTTATATAAGTGTTTTCTTTATTGGTTGTCTAGGCCCTTTAATGGTTAGATAGACCCTTTAATTGTAATTGTACCATTTGTCTCATATATACCAAGGATACCTGGTTTTAGAGATAATCTTGTCTCATGCATTTGTTATATTTTAAAAGGAGGATGCCCCCTAGAAGAGGTTTCTCATTCATTCTTCTATCTCATTCTCAAGGCGTGGAGTTGCTTCTCTTTCTATTTTTATGCTATTTTGGTGTTTTGTGCATAACACACAACAACCTAAAAACCTGATCCATGTGTCATTTTCAAATAAGTTTCTCTTTTCCTCATTGTTATTGATTTTTTTAAACTTAATTTTGTTAATTAATTTAAACATCTAATAGTTATTTTTAAGTTTAATATCACTTTAATGTATATATTACATGTAACTGCTTGTCTCATCCTTGAGCTTATCTGTAACCTTGCCAACATTGGTTGAAAATTGGCTCATGAAGAGATCCAATCAGCAATCATCTCACAAAAAGTGAACATGTCACAAGTGGGATTTGAGCCCGGGTGAGGAGGATAACATGTTCTACTCCCAACTAGACAAGCTAAACCTAATTGGATGTGTGTGTGTGTGTGTGTGCGCGCTCACGTGTGTGCGTATGTTCATGCACATGTGTACATACATACATACGTCCATACATACACTAACAATCAACAATTGAATATTCTCATTCTTTAGTTTTCAAGCAACGTTTTGATTTTTTAGGTTATTATACATTTGGATACAAACATAAATTCCATTTCATCAATATAGTGAGGAATTTGTCATAAACATGTGCATGTTTGGAGAGCACTCATAAATGATACTACATTTCATCTTTTAAGATTTATTCACTCTAAATCTCTAAATCAGAATGTTCTAATAAATCATGACACTCATCAATTAGGTGAAATTACTTCTTCAATGTATCTACATAAACAAGTAATAACAAACCAACTAGAGGCAATTTACACTCACACTCAAAGAATAAAAGTTCTAGAAAACATATCATTGAAAATATTCTACCGTATTTATGTACCTAAACTAGAGTTATGAATAAACTAGAGTTATCTATTCAAGATTCACTAATATAGATGCCAACATTCTATGGAATTCTAGAAGATAAACATCAAACATTAGTCAATTGAAAATGGAAGAATTGATTGAACTTGTGCCTCTATATAGAGTTAGATTAACAATTGAAGAGATGGGTACCTTGTCATAATAAAGTGCACCACAATTTTTTTCACTAAAAATAATTAAAGATGGAACATTCATGGGACAAGATGGTCATTGAACATACAACTTTGAAGAGACATAAGACAAGGATAAGCTCATGAATTCTATTATTCTCTTCAAAGTGAGTGTGATCGATATTGTATTACTTCTTCACTGTATCTACATAAACAAGTAATAACAAACCAACTAAAGGTACTTTACACTCACACTCAAAGAATAAAGATTCTAGAAAACATATCATTGAAAATATTCTACCGTATTTATGTACCTAAACTAGAGTTATGAATAAACTAGAATTATCTATTCAAGACTAATATACATGCCAACATTCTATGGAATTCTAGAAGAGAAACATCAAACATTAGTCAATTGAAAATGGAAGAATTGATTGAACTTGTGCCTCTATATAGAGTTAGATTAACAATTGAAGAGATGGGTACCTCGTCATAATAAAGTGCGCCACAATTTTTTTCACTAAAAATAATTAAAGATGGAACATTCATGGGACAAGATGGTCATTGAACATACAACTTTGAAGAAACATAAGACAAGGATAAGCTCGTGAATTCTATTATTCTCTTCAAAGTGAGTGTGATCGATATTATAGACATTTAAAACACCATATGTGGAAAATCATAGGGAAGATAAATGAGCACATGTATTTTAAATGTTTTTAAAAAAATATCATAATATTAATAGTGATGTATATTTTGATATGAAAAATATTATAATATTATTAATGATGCATATTTTGATATGGGAAAAACATTTTTAAACCATTTATATTTCAATTATTTGTTTTTATTTATATGAAAAAGAAAACACGGTTTTTAATTTATGTATGTATAGTTTTTTTTATAAAAACAAAAAGTAAAATCAAATATATAATTTATTTTAAGTTTATATATATAATTCTAGCAGGATGACTTGAATCCATGGGTTGGGTAGCAGTGTTGTTGATTATGTAATATCAGATATCCTCATATACAATCAAATAGTAAACTTTGATTTTTTAGATGACCATGAACTTGACTCTGATCATAGACCTCTAACCCCGACTCTTAACTTTGTAATGCATAAAAGCTTCGTTGAAGAGCACTCTGACAATCAAAGGCACTTACTTTTTGACAAACACAAAGTCGATATTTTCTTAAAAGACTTAACTAATGCTTTAAAACCCATATCATATCAGAACAATATTGAAGCTGACTATCATAATTCTACAACAAGCCTCTCTACTTCCATCAGGAAATTATCTATTGAGGTGCTACATAAAAAGAATAATAGTACAACTAACCCTTGGTATGATAATGAATGTAAAATTGCTAGAAAATTCATTAGGGATGCTTCCAATGCATCTTTAAAATATGGTAAGATAAATAGATGGAAAACCTTAATTAAGCCGGTAAAAAAAAGAAAAAGACTATATTAATAGAAAGCAAGAGAAGCTTCAACGCCTGTTTAAGATAGATCCTAAGAAAATTTGGAGGCAAATTCTAACTCGTAAAAATAAAGAAAATAATAAGATTCCATTGAAAGATTGGAATTTCTAAACTTAAAAATCTGTATGAATCCCCTAATGCCATGGACAACATGCCAAATAGATCTGCAAAGGATGAAGTGTTTTCTATTGAACACATTAAGTTTGGGGTTAAACAGCTCTCAAAAGGAAATGCTAAGCACATTGAAGGTTACTAAGCTGAAATATTAAAAATTGGAGGACCTATCCTCATCTCTCACATACATAAGCTCTTCAATTTAGCTATCTGGCAAGGATTCTCAAAATCTTGGAGTCAAGGCCTCATTGTACCTATTTAAAAGCAAGGATAAAATCAATCGCTATAATTATAGGACCATTATTATTAGCCACATTTTAGCTAAGCTATATAGAATTATTTTGGAAAAGAAGATTGGTACATGGCTAGAAATACATGGAAAAAGAGCTAGAAGCCAGGTTGGGTTTAGAGGCTACCATTCCATTGTGGACCACCTTGTTACATTTAGGATCACTACAGAAGAGTGACGTAGTGATAAAATTGATCTCCTTTGTCGTTTCATTCATTTTAGAAAAGATTTTTACACTATGCCTAGGACTAACCTCCGGAATATGTTAGAAGAGATTAAAGTCTCTTTCGAGTTAAGAGTTGTTGCAGTAAGGCTATATGAGAAAGTTATTGCCAAGTTTAGGAACATTGAGGGCTATTCGGAAGAAATTAATTGTAATATAGGAGTCAAGCGAGGTTTTCCCCTATCCCCTACCCTTTTTGGCATCTATATTGACAAGTTAGAATATTGTTTGGAGGATGCAAGTTGTGTTGGCTTGATTCTCGCTAGTATAGTCATCATCCTCCTTCTTTATGTTGATGATATTGTTATTACGACGAAGATTCCCTATGACCTGGGTAAGCAACTAATAATCCTCAAGTACTTCTACTCTAGCATGGGCATGAATGTGAACACTAACAAAACAAAGGTTATGATAATTGAATCCAAAAGGATCACCTATGATACTTTTGTTTATGACGACAATAGCTTGGAGGAAGTACCATCATACAAATATCTTGGAATCGATATCCACCACAAGCTCAATTGGAACTATAACATTGAAAAAGGGATAAATGGAGGGTTGAAAGTTTATTATGGGCTTGAAAACAATTTTAAATCAGTGGACCTTTGGCTTTGGAATTAAAAAAAACTCCTCTTTCACACTCTCGTCACTTTGGTTATCTTATATGGATGTGAAGTTTGGGGTTGTAGTATATCTAGAGAATCCTGGAGAAAGATAGAATAGATCCAAAAGAATTTTATAACTTGTGATCTCAAAATTAAGGGCAATACACCCTATCCTATCCTACTAATATAATCAAGCATTTCCCCCATTGAGAACATTTCTATGATTAGATGTCTAATGTATAAGAACAAGATAAGCAACATGGATGACAAGAGGCTCCCCAAAATTTCTTCAAACTCTAGCCAAAACTACGAGCGACTCAAGCAGGGATGGCATAAATATGAAAAATCTTAGCTAAATTATTTGGGAATACAAGAAGAAGCCATCATGTACAATACTGATAATATTACAAATATTATCACTTCTAAATTTAAGGAGAATATGTGGTGTGATAAAGAATTAGTAGATAAAAGGAAATTAAGACACTACAAGGAGGTGGTTAACCCTAATTTTGAAGATAAAAAATACCTCTCAGTTTTGAGAAGTGCAAAGAAGAAAATCAGCATTGCTAAAATAAGAACAAACTCTCACAAGTTACATAGTGAAACTGGTTGTTGGAAAATTCCCAAAACACCGTGGGATGAAAGAATGTGTCATCTTTCTAACACTAAAAGGGTAGAAGATGAAAAACACTTCCTCTTAGATTGTCATGCCTATACCCATATTAGATCCCAATTTAAAAATATTTTCCACAATATAGACCTTCCTAACCTCATAAGTCATCAAAACTATGGTGATCTTGGAATGCTTCTCTCAATCCTTTTTGCACATAGAAATAAAATTTTAAAGAAATTGAAGTAATCTCTTACCTTCTTAAGGTCCAATAGACCAATTGGTCTTACTGGACATTCATCATCATCATCATCATCATCATAGTCATCAAAACTATGGTGATCTTGGAATGCTTCTCTCAATGTTTTGTTTTTTGCGCATAGAAATACAATTTTAAAGAAATTGAAGTAAGCTCTTACCTTCTTAAGGTTCGATAGACCAATTGGTCTTAGTGGACTTTCATCATCATATTCATCGTCATCATTGTCGTCGTCGTCGTCATCATCATCGTCGTTGTCATCGTCATCGTCGTCGTCGTCGTCATCATCATCATCATCATCATCATCATCATCATCATCATCATCATCATCATCATCATCATCATCATCTTCTATACATAATTTCAACAAATTTAAATTGTTAGGTTAAATTTCCCATTTACTTCATAATTAAGGTACATAAAAATCAATTTATAATATCATAATATTGTGAATGATTATTTTCTAACATTGTGTATTATATTTCATGTTACATTTTTATTTGTATATAGATATATGTGAAATGAAATTGAAATGGGATTGAATAAAATGTATTAAATATTATTAATATTTAATTTAAATAAGTGGTTACATGCAATTTTACAATAAATTTGTATCTTTGTTTTAAAATATTTTTTTTAAATTGAAAAAAGTATATAACATTATAAAAAAATAAGCATATTTCAATTATATCATGTTAATTGGGTTTAGTTTGGGTGGTTGGGAGGAATGATTATTATATTCCTTATCCAAGTTCAAATTTTGCAAGTGACGTGTTGAGTTCTTAACTAGTATTTTGTTGTAATGGATTTGAGCCATGTTGTTGGTCGAACTTGTGCTCTAAAGATTCTAGGTTTTACCCTAGATACCATCCTCAAAATGAAGAGAAGTACTAGGTATTTTTCCCCAAACAATATAACCTGGAAAAAAGTATTTCAATTATAACATACTCCAAAAGACAAAGCATATGGAAGATTAGTTCCATATGTTCCCTCCATATAATATACAACCCAAGCTACTAGGAGCATAAGATCACCCCATCCTACTCAACAAAATAGTTGCTTGAGACATTTTTATCAAACTCCACACCTTTTCTCCAATTCTAGTCACTTATGTGGGGACCTTTAGGCATGTGTTCATCATAAAACATATATTTGATATTTCGTCAATGGTTGTGAATATCAATAGTTGTTGTGACTTATGCTTCCTTCAGAAATAATATTTTACTTTCCAAATCCATAAGTTGACAAGTCTAGTCTTCTACTTGATCTATAAACAATAGGCCTAGATAAACTTATTATTTCTATCTCGGCCTTCCTAGAATGGTTGCAAGGCCTGCAATATTTCGGTCGATAAACACATTGACTAGTTAATGAACCAACTGACTAGTTTTGTGTCCAGACGACCAAATAATAAACCCTTCTACAACCCACAAGTTGATTTTGGCTCGATGATTGTCTAGTTGAATGCTTCAATGGTTGGGTAGACCAAATGATAAATCGATCGAATGATTTGATTGTCGAGTCGATCGAATGGGAGACTGGTCAAATGCTTTGATGGTTGGGTCGACTGAATGAAAACTCAGTGAACTAAATGAAGGAAAATCGATCACGGGAGAAACCTAGTCAGACCAAGGGAAATAAACGAATCATCTGCAATTAAATTCGACTAAATACCCATGAAGAAATCTAACCTAGCAGAATGATTCAACCAACAATGGAAATAATTGCTTAGAGGGCTTTTTTTGTAACTAGCATCAATTAAAAGCGTATGGGGAATAATTGGGCATCTAGCAAAGAAGAAAAACGTCCAAAGGATATGTAAGCTTTCCTAGGTAAGTATAAATTTGTTTGGGCAGTAAATAAAACACCCATGGGTTTGTAAATTTTCCCAGGTAATTTTAAATTCTCCCAGCCAGTAAAAGAACACTTTGGACAAGTGCTATAGGATAAAAACACACTTCAACAAAGTATGCATAGATTGTCCTAACTCAAAACCAAATCCGCAAATCATAGATTGCAGTAACTCATAGATTCAACATTTAAATGGGACTTTTATTAAGATGAGGAGAAAATTACAAAGGGGTGAGCTATACATAGACTCTATGTATTGTTACTCACAATGAAGAACAAAATTACAAATGTCATGGCTCAGATACACCTTCTCTTAGAGTGAACATGCACATTAACTCCTTTGTCCACTCAACCTCCAGCAAGTTGCCCTCTTCGAACTTTAATTTTTGTTATTTCCCTTCCCTCTTTTTCATTGCATCTCCCTTCATTGCCTTCTTCACTACAACCTTCATTGTTTTTATTAGGCTGCCTTTGGAATTCCAACCGACACAGCTATTCATTTCACCTTCCCATTGTGCCAGAAGACAAAATAAAATGAAATAAAACAAAAACATGTTTACTTACAACATTTTCCAAGATCCAATTCAAATCACACCTCCCCATTTGAAGGATTTTAGTCCCCAGAAGTTGGACCATTAAGGAGTAGGAAGCACAAGGCCTCTATTTTCCACCATTCCATTGTTGATGAAGGTGGTTTTTGTTCTTGCTTGTATGCCCTTGTTTTGTTGCTAGATGAGTTATGCTATTTCTCTCTTGATGTGCTTTGACGAGGTATTACTTCCCACCCTTGACCAAGCAATACTTGTTTTCTCTATTGTAGAAGGTAACTTCCCTATACCACAAGTAGGGGCTACCCAACATCACTTTGTAGGCATCCAATGGTGCAACTTCACATTCTACCTCATCAACATAGTTGACACTAATCGAAAACTTGATTTTACATCTTCGAGTGATTATCATAATAGTTTTCCTTTGAAACCATACTAGTGAACTTGGCTACACTAGATTATAGGTTTCTAGACCAATCTCATCAACTAATGTTTCAGAAACTAGAGTACATTGAGAACCACTATTGAACAAGGAATTTATCTTTTGATTCTTCACTTGAAATTTGATTCGAAATAAAGCATGTTTATCTCCACTCGCCTTTGGTTGTTGCAACGTGGTGCAAACTACGGCTTCATCCATATCAGAGGTGATTTCTATTTCTTCTTCTTTTGTCTCGATAGCTGCATTTGTTTTCCTCTTGGTCGACTTTAGCCACTTTGGACGCAATTCTAGACAAAGTTTCCAACACTTCTCTTTCGTGTGACCATCCACATCGCAATGTTTGTAATGCCTATTAGAATCCTTCCATTTCTCGGTTGTGGTTGCCATCTTATTGCCTCTTTTCTCATTGGTTTCTTCTTGGCCCATGTGATGTTGTCCTTTCCTAGAGTCCAAATCAATGCAAAGAGCCTTATTTCTTTCCTTTTCTATGTTTTTCATGCCATGACACTGCAATTGTATTCGGATATGGTTGAAAAGTCCACCAAGGTACTTCATCACCACTCCTTTCTCTTCTAGAGAGACACCCAACTTGATGGCTTGTCTCTTGAATGCAGAAGTGTACTCTTGCACTCCTTGTCCTTGTTCTTTTCGAAGGTATTTCCACTTCATGAGTTGTTCCTCTTCGTAGTCTATGGTGTAGAATTGTGACTTCAGTAGTGCCTTGAAGTCCTCCCATTTGATCACCATGGGATTCTTTCCTATCCTCAATGCATCCACATAACTCTCCCACCATAGCAGAGAATGTCAGATCATCTTCAAATGGGAAAACGAGAGTTTTTGTGTTTCTTGGATTTGATAAAGACCAAAGTAAACTTCCAATTGTTTCAACTAGCTAGTCAAGGCTTCAAAAATAGTTTGTCCATTAAACATGGGTATTTCAAGCTTCGCTTCAAATTTGAAAGGAACACTAGAAGATGGAGAAAATTTGTTGTCATTATTGAGTTTCCAAGCATCCTTCCTTTGGAAAATTCTAGGCCATCCTTGTGTTCTTCATGCTCATTCTTTGTTGAGTGTGCTTCCTTACTTTTCATTACTAGTGGTAATGTCACCAACTCTATCAATGTAACAATACTTTGCTCTAGCTGAGACAATATGACCTTCGGGTCTTCCCTGTCATATTCTTCATGATGATTTTGTACCATTGATGGTGCTCTGCTTCTCTGTAGGCCTGGAAACAATGCTTTCCCACTATTTTGGTACTCGTTGTGGGTGTTTACCATGCAGGTGTTCTCCAAACCTTTAGAACCTGCTATGATACAATTTGATCTGTAAACGGTAGACCTAGGGCCCATCCATCTCGCCAACATGGATGCTTCTACGGAATAAACTTATTCTTTATGTCTTAGCCTTCCTTGAATGGTTATCAGGCCTACAATATGTCAATTGATAAACAAATTGACTAACTAATGAACCAGTCAACTAGTTGTGTGTCCACATGACCAAATAATAAACATGTCGACCACTCGCAAGTCGAGTCGTCCTAATGATTATCTAGTGGAATTCTTCGATGGTTGGGTTGATCAAATGGGAGACCGGTCAAGTGCTTTGATGGTCGGGTCAACTAAATGAAAGTTGGTCGACTAAATGAAGGAAAATCGACCACGGGAGAAACCCAGTCAGACTGAGGGAAATAAACAAATTGTCTGCAAGTAAATTCGACTAAATACTGACAAAGAAAATTAACCCGATAGAATGAGTCGACCAACAATGGAGATAAATTCTTAAAAGGTGTTTTTTGTAACCGGTAGCAATTAAAAGCGTCTAGGGGCGAATTGGGTAAGTGGAAAAGACAAAAAACATCCAGAGGCTATGTAAGCTCACCCAGGTAAGTATAAATTCTCCCAGGAAGTAAATAAAACGCCAAGGGGTCAGTAAATTCGGCCAGGTAATTTTAAATTTTCCCAAGCAACAAAAGAACACTTTGGACAGGTGCTACATGCTAAAAACACACTTCAACAATGTACATATAGGATTTTTTAACTCAAAACCAAATTCCCGAAGCATAGATTGTAGTAACTCGTCAATTTCAACATTTAAATGGGACTTTTATTAAGCTGAGGAGAAAACTAAAAGGGGGTAAGCTATACACAGACTATATGTATTGTTTCTCACGGTGAATAAGAAAATTACAGATGTCATGGCTCATATACACCTTCGCTTAGAGTGAACATGCGTATTAATTCCTTCGCCCACTCAACCTCTAGCAGGTTGCCCTCTTCGAGCTTTAATTTTTTCTATTGTCCTTCCCTCTTTCTCCTTGCATCTCCCTATGTTGTCTTCTTCACTACAACCCTCATTTATTTTAATGGGTTGCCTTTATAAGGTCAACCATCACAACTGTTTGTTTCACCTTCCCATTGTGCTAGAAGAAAAAACAAAATGAAATAAAACAAAAACATGTTTATTTACAACATTTACAAACATTTTCTAAAATCCAATTCGGATCACTACTTTACTCACCATAATACAACATTTTCTAGGAAACCTCTCAAGTTGATTGTTGGTCTCATTAATACACTTGAGGGTCTCAATACATAAATCATTTTCCTTTGAAAGGATCATAAATGAACTTATCTTGCATCACCTACAATTATTCAAGAGGTCATGTTCTAAAGCAATCGAGCTTTACAAAAGAGCTAGAGGGAGAAACAAGGAAATGAAGGTTATCTTCCCTATAACTACTAAGATATCGAATGATATCAATTGCTACATAATAAATGTTTGTAGGTTGATTGGTTCTATTTTGATCGATATAGTTCATTATATTAGTCAATTATATTTTTGTTTATAATATTGATTGATATAATTTATTAAAACAACCAATATATGATTTATTATCAATCACTATTAAATCCCAAGCTAGAAGATTGAAACTATCTCTCTACTATTGCTATCTCAAAGAAGAAAATAAATATTGCAAAGATAAGAACCATTGTTCACGATCTTTGTAATGAAATAGGGTCATGGACTAGACCTAAAACACCATAGTGCACAAGAATTAGTAAAATTTGTGAGATGAATAAAGTAGAGGATGAACACCACTTTCTCTTGGAATTACTAGCCTACATTGAGATTAGATGTAATTTTAATAACATCTGTAATAACACCAATCTTCATAGTTTGCTAATGACCTATAAGGATCAGAGAGATCTCGGGAAATTTCACTTCCAAATTATTTGATCGTAGAAACAAATTGATAAATCAGAGTAATTAATTTTACTTTATAGGTCTAGTAGACAAAATTTGGTCTTAGTGAATGATAATCTTCATCATCATCATCATCATCATTGACAATATCAATTGAGTTTCTATAGAAAGTTGTGTTCTCAATCAATACCTTTGTAGTACAGAGATTTAATATGTTTTATGGAATTTCAATCATTCGTTTCTATATTTATTAATCGATATGCATTATCTTTTAGTCGATATTATTCATACAATGAATGACATTAGGCATGTTGGTACATGATCAATATATTTTTCCACATGTGATTCTACATTATTATCCTTAGCAAGTGATATTTGAATTTGACAACATACTTTGCAACTTATAGATGAAATGGATTATGTGTGGATTGACATCGTGTAAAATATAGGACTAGCATATATTAAATGATGTTATTTTAATGCTAGTCACATATGTCAATTGATATTATTCCAATATTGACTTGCGATGGATGCAGCTTGAGTGGAATTTCCATTTTGGCAATTGGGAGTTAAATATCATGCACTTTTATTTATCAACAAAGTTTTGGAAAGTTTTTGGGGAGATTTTGCATTTTCCAAAAAGAGTTCCAAATTAGCTTGCACATAGTTCCCTTGTATTAATGTCTACACCTCATTCCTATGTGAGCATGTTAGAGTCAATTCCAAAAGTTGCAAGCTTCTATGGTGTCACTCGAAAGTGATTCCTCAATGAGTACACCAACCAAATGAATTTGGTATTCTTCCACATTTTAAGAAAAGAAACCTTTACTCTAGATAATATGTTGTCACATATATATGCTCAAAAACATTGAAAAACAAATATATATTCATATTCTAATTGTAGTATCAATTTTTTTAAGAAATAACCTTGAAAAAAATTGTGTCCATGCTCTCATGGAATTTATGAATGGATGGTAAATCAATCAATAGTCATAGAGGTGATTAGTAACCCTAGAAAACTCGATGAGAATAGATCTCGAAACCTCTTATAATATCCAGTGACAAATACTTTAAATCAAAAACAATTTTATTAAAAAAACACTTTGTTAAAAATCTATATGTTTTCTTCTAGTGAATCAACCACTAACTACATGAACATCGATTAACCTAAAAAAAAACTAATAAAAACAAACCCAAAAACATATTATAATATCCTATTACAAATATTTACATAAATCAATATATATATATATATATATATATATATATATCATTGAAATGAATTGCCATCATTTTTTCTTACTATTACAACCACAAATTTAGTCATAGAATATATATATAATATGAATACAATTTATCACCATCATTTTTTTCTTATCATTACAACCACAAGTTTTCATCTAATAAATAGAAAGTAATATATATAGAGAGAGAGACATCTATGACTAGACTAGAGCCTTACGACTTTTGCTATGGTATCTACAAGAGTTGGTATACAACTTTTGCACAACCTTTAAATATTTAAAAAATACTACATCAGACTTTATGAGTGGGACTAAAGCAAGGGCTCTAATGTGTCTACTTGTCTAATCATTGAATGGCATTATGGGTTTCGATCCATCATGAGGTCCCTGCACCGAAAATTCTACACCTCTGTGTTTTGATGTGGACCTCATATAACTTTCAACATATTATTCCCTCAAAATCATTTATGAAACAAAAGAGTGATAGGAGTTTCATAATTTGTCCTCTGAAGATATGTTCTTCACTATTATTCCTAAACCACATTTGGAATCTTAGCCAATTATCTACGCTGATATATAGTCAATTATCTACGCTGATATATAGTCTAGTCTGTAAGTAGTTTTAGATTACCATTTATCACATCAAAAAGTCATTGTTAAATTATTTATATAGATGTGTATAATGTGTATTCATGAAGGTTGATAGTTTTAGTGAAGTTATTGTTGAAAGAAATTTCTTTAAAATACATATATCTATAATTTGTGTTAATAAAGGTGGATATTCTTAGCAAAGCCATTGTTGAAAGGTATTCCCTTCAAAAATGAAGGTTCAAGATCTCATAAATGAATTTCTTTGTTACAATGACATGCTTAATACCAAGTATTTCCCTCAAAAATGAAGGTTCGAGATTTCATAAATGAACTTATTTGTTACAATGACATGCTTAATACCACTTGCAATCTTTTAGCTCACTCTTCCCAAGCTTTGTCTAAAATTAAGACTTGTATGTTGATGAAAGTTTGTTTGGTCAGTAAGATAGGGTTAGTGATATGCCCCCACCAAAGTTCAATTTCTTTTAGTACATGTTAGCCTCTTGTGGATTGTCATGGCCACTGATGAAAGTTTGTTTGGTCAGTAAGATAGGGTTAGTGATATGCCCCCACCAAAGTTCAATTTCTTTTAGTACATGTTAGCCTCTTGTGGATTGTCATGGCCACTGAAGAAAATGTAGTGGAGTGATAGAAAAAGATCCTAGCCTTAGGGCCAACTACTTTCAACATCGATGTTGATTGGGTGACATTGATAGTCAAAGGGCTTAGCTTGCTTTCAACAAGTCCACTCCAAAATTATGAAGATAAGATGAGGTTTGAATTAGAGCTTCATATACATATCTTCATAATATCCATGAGTGGCAAAGGTGTTATGATGATCCTTCAACCCCATTCCCTTTGATGAGCATGAGGATCCTAATCATTGGGTAGGCATTGTAATGTATAGAATCTGGAGTTTCCAATTTTTATGTACAAACCACTCTAGGAAAACACAAATGATTCCTACACATTTGATTTCAAGCATTAACAATCTCCTTCTAACCATATGTCTGTGGTCAAAAAATTGATTTTTGAAATACTCAACCTAATAATCTTGATGTGTTTGTTAATTACTTTTTGGCTTATGTGTATACCATCCTCAATTCACCTAATTAAGATTAGCATCATCATGTATCATCATATTTGATCACTTATGGACCTTTATCTACCAATTCAGTCACTTTTGGGTATTGTCTTCCTTGTGTTGGGCTTTAATATGTGTGTTTAGTTGTTAGAGATTCTATTTAGTCAACCCCTTTTATTTTTGTTTTCTTTTTCTTTGTTTCATTTCAATAATTGATTGGTGCATTTTGTTAATTAATTAAGGACATCCATTATTGATTTACATTTACCTGTGAAACGCTCCTAAGTTTCTGCAAACTTATAGGGATAAAACCTGCAAAATAACAGAAAGTGAAAGCTCGACTTCCCTTGATTTGTGGGTTGGCAATATTTTCCTTCTAACATTTTTTTCATTATAAATAGAGACTAGTATAAACCCTAGACAAGCATAAACCCTAAACAAGCATAAAAAGGGAATAAACCTCTTTGTTCCTCTTCTTTTAAATGCTTTTCAGGATTGGGAATATTAAAGACAAAATATTTTATTTTGAACTTTGAATTTTAGTATTATAAGTAATTAAGCTATTCTAGGAATCATAAAGAAAGGAATGAATAAATAAAATTTGTTTTTTAGTGACTTGTTATTTCATTATATTATTTAGATTATTCTTGTACTTATTCATCTTCTCTTTTATTAGTCTCAGATAGGGACTATAGCAATGAGTTGGTCATTGACCGGCTATCAGTTATCAATTTGACTTTTAAAAAAAATCGCATTTCCAATGTCCAACTTAAGGAAACTTCAATAAAGTTAATATTACGATTAAAATAAATATTTGTTTTTACTTTTCTCCTCTTCTATTGGATTTCAACTTCAAGGTGCTATTGCTCGGGTGGCGGTGTGCATTAATATTTATGATATGATCTACATCCTATTCTTGATCCCCATTTTTCCTTCTACTTTGTCAGTCTAGATCCCTTCTATATTGTCATTATGTAGTATTTAATACAATGTGAGTAATCCTCTCTCGGTAATCTCACTACAATCGAAATGTCTCACTACACTAGAAGCCTCTACATGCAGGCAATGCTCCACTTGGATGATGCCCATATGCATTCAATGCTCTACTTGGATGTGTTTGTGTAATAAATCCCAACATCCCTTCTTTTCCCTGGTTCTCATCTACCCATTATGTATCCCTTCCTTTCCCTGGTTCTCCTGTGCCCATTGCGTAGATCGCCTTTCTCTCATTTGCTCATTTTGACATACATCTTCCTCACCATGTATAGGCACCCTCTTATTTTAGTGTGAGGAAGAGAAAGGAAATAAGAATAAACAAGGAAACCCAAAGGTGTGAAGAGCAAGGCAACCCGTAGGTGTGAAGATATGAGTCGAAGAAGCATGGATTTGAGCACCCACCAGAGTTACAATATTGTTCCATTTCATGGCCTTCCATTCAACTACGAATGGGTGATGGATCCCCTCGTCTGTCACCTTCCTACAAGGTTTCCTTTTCCATGTGACCACAACGCAGTGGTTTCCTCGCCCATGTAATGTTCCCACTTTGGGACATCATTACATTGCAAAGGTTTATGATGACCAAAGTAGCCAGATGGATGTTATAGAGAGTACAGGGATTATGGAGAGGCATATTGGGGTCCAGCGTGCATTGTTCATCCCATTTCATCAATATGATCCATTCCGCACAGGTTGGCTTTGGTTTCGTTGCATTCCGACGATTTCCAGGATTTTGAGTATTTTGAGCTACAAGTCAATTAAATTCACTGAAGAGGTCATTTTGAGCACATTGCTTGGAGGAACCTCTCAGTGTAATAGAGCATTGGAATCGGGAGGAGCAACACTATAGGATGGGATGGCTAGAAGTGACTTTCAGTGGCCATGGAAGCCACGAGGAGAGATAAGGCGCTTTTCAGAAGTAAAAAGGTTAATTAATTAATTAAAGTGATTTAATCAATTAATTAAATATTAATAAAATGAAAGTCACTTTGGAGGGAGAAGGTGAGCAGGAAGTATAAAGTAAAGGCAAGGGTCTATATTCATTCATTCATGTATGTCTATCATTTTGATATCTAGCTTCTAGCTAGAGGGCCCATCTCTTGGGGGTTTTGAGGGTTTTGACTTAACAAACCCTAGAGGACAATTCAGTGGTGAAAGATTCCACCTAGATTGTCCCAAGCTTGGTCGCAATACTCTCCCACACCATTCTAGTTCCATATCTACTCAGTTGCAGGAGGATTCTACATCAGCTACAGCTATAGAGAGAGAGAGAGAGGGCGCACCAGTTGTGGGTTTCCAGCAAGAGGGGTGCACCATCCATTGAGGGACGATTCGTTCTCGCTGATAATAAGAGCTTTTGGGATTGGGTTTTCATTGCAAGTGCCATAGCATTGTTCTTGGTGGATTCCGGAGGCATTTTGGTGGAGGATTCATTTGTATTGAGAGTGGGATGAATTCCCAAGAGGAGGGTGCACCATTCTTTGGAGAGTGACTAGATCTAAGGATCTAGCAAGTATTTTTCTTAATTGAGCACTTGGGTTTTCATTCCCATGCCCCGATCTATCATTCTAGTCGATTGGTGGAGTTGTTGGAGGTCTCTAAGAGGGAGGTCGAATTATCTAGGGTTTAGGCATCCAGGGGGGCACACCATTCCTTGGAGGAGATTCAGATCCATAGGGTTTGAGAGGGATTTTGGAGATTTGGGCACCTGGGTTGTTCTTACCTTCACCTGATCTACTGTTTGGCATATTTTTTGGGGTGATTGGACATCTTGGCAGCAGGGCTGAATTATTGAGGAGCTTCAGCGTTCCGGCAGGGCTGAATTATTGAGGAGCTTCAACATTCCAGCAGGGTGTCGCATCATTCAGTTAGGGATTTGGCACTTCATACGGCCAGATATACTCTTGTCTTGATCTTCATTGAGTATTCAGCCTTTGGGAGGCTTTTGGTCTTCTATTGGAGCATTTTGTAGCAGCTCTTATTATATTATTGGATCCATCTATTGGGTTTTCCAGATCGACATCTTCATTGTAGTAGGCTCTTCTATTCATGAATAAAATCATATTTGAGATGTTTTGGCTTGTCTATCATATTGCATATGGTTGAGGTATGTTCCATGATTTCATCTTCTTGTTTATTGCTGCAACACATATATAAATCATCAACTAAAACCCTAACGCTGAAATCAAGAGGCCATCCTAAAACACATCTAAACAAGTAGATCAGCAAAGTGTTTGACGAAATGCCACAACCAGAAAAGTTTTAAAAGGCACCCAAAACCCTGATATTCCTTGCATCTTGGCTTGGGAACATTACAGCCCACTTATGGCGTCGAGGCAGACTCATCCTCCATTTTCATTCCATCCCTTCTCTCAATTCGTCACCTTCCTTATGCTCATCTTATTTCAAGCCACCACAAACCCACTCCTCAAAACGACGCCAATGATTACGATGAAGAAGAAGATCCCATCTTCAGTCTATGGCCACCTGGCCAAACCAACCTCGTGCTCAAGGAATCCAACACTCAGCCCTCTTACGTGACCGAGGAGAAATCCAACGACAACGTGATTGTGGCTCTACATATCGGTCCTCCAAACTATGTTACCCTGGACACCGACGCAGTTTCAAGCGTTAACGATGGGTGTTTCCAAGTGAAAGGGAGGTTGGCTATGGGTTGTTCCTAGACAGTTTTCATGCGTCGTCTGTAATACGTTTTTCAACTGTTATAACAATAAAATACGAAGGTAATCGCACTCTTTTGTGTCATATTTATTATTATAGAGGTTGAATTGCTTAAGGGCAGATTGATGCAATAACGCCAATGGCAATGGCGTTTGATGGTGAGGGATTACAAGGTTCATAGGGTGGGTCAAGCAGTTGTAGGTCGTAGTATGTGCTTGTTAGTATATGGTAGATTTATTTATGGCTAACCTCAGCATCATTCTTCAGGTGACCCATCTTTATGGTTGTCAGCTTCATTCTTTAGGTGACCCCTCTTTATGGTTGTCAGCTTCATTCTTCAGGTGGCCCAAACAAATTCAAGGTGACTTAGGCTACCCAAAATGATAGCAGAAATTCAAAAGAGAATTCATATGTTGGAGCTGATTTGCATTGAACAAGAAGCATGATTAGATATTCAAGGATTCAAGTTATTTCTGATGCTACTAAGCTGATCAATGCAAACTCATACCTGCCATTGTTGATTAGATCGCATGTGCTTTGCATTGTGCCATGCCCTAGTAGACTATATGTGTTGGTGCTTCTATTTTTACGCCAAAAGGCATACACCTATTGACAATGGGCAGATTTAATAGGGGTTTAGTGCTTAATAAGTTTTCTATGGACAGGATTAAATATGGTTGGAATATTCTTAGTAGTCACACAAAATAAATGGTTGCGATTTCAATCATTAACTTCCTAGCTATTATAAAGGCATCCATTTATGTATTTACTTTTTTACATTTACCTAATCATATTTAAAAATTACTTTGATAGCTAACTGATTGCCACGTAAGTGATTAACAGAAATTAAAATATTAACACCAGATAAATGAAGTTCAACCGTTTATTTGTTAATCAATAATAAAATTTAATATATTCTTTTAAGGATTCATTTCATCTTATCAGCCTTTCCGCATTCACCAGCAGCTATTTAGCTACTGTGCTAGTATACATGCAACTCGTATCATAACCCATTGTTGTGAGCAACTCGTACCTAAACCCATCATACCACCATAGAAGACTACTGTAAAACCATGTGAACACCATAAGCGACGAGTGTACTAACATATTAAAAGCGTAATTGATTCCCATACTATAAAAAAAACTTTATGAGTCTGTAGGAATTTGTTTTTAACTACTGTAAGGTCTATTATCATCTCCAACGCAATGTCATCCTCGGTTTTGTGCTTTAAGAAAGGTCATTAATACCAATCATTATAGCTTTCAAATCTGTCAATCATAACTCGATTGGATTCTGATTATTTCATCCTTTATTGAATAAAATAAGATGTATTAATGTTGGGTTTTTTTGGTGACCTTTACCCTATAAGCATGTAATGTAACAACAAAGAGAATTGTAAGAGAACTTTGAGCATTTTAAAGAGCAATAAAGAGGTCCTCCACTTGGAAGCGGGCCCGGAGACGTAGCCAACGATTGGTGAACTCTGTTATCAACCTCTTGTCTCTATTTCTCTTTCTTTTTTGCTATTCTATTCTCTTCATTTGCAGCATGTATATTAGTGGCTCATCTCTTTATACATTAATAAGCATCAAGTAAAAGTCACATTTGATATTTCGCAAACAAGATAACAAGTTTACGTATTTCGCATTCTTAACGATCCGATGCAAAAAGTACATTAAACTAACTTGCAATTTATCAGTAATACCTTCATTTTTGGATCAAGTTTATGGTACCAGAGTATTTGGTTGTGAAGGTTTGACATGAATTGCAAGCATTGGATGCTCACGAGAGCAAAACTCAAGCGAGGAGAAGGCCAACTTGAGGCTCTTGACACAGAGATTCGAAGGCGATCGCATAAGCAAGAGATGTCTTCGCCACGGAAATTGGGTCCCTACAAAACTGAAGATGATTTCTTCGAGGCCTTTAAATTGATGCAAGCCATGGTATAGGAGCTTTATCATGAAAGAGGGCAACGAAGGCTTCGAGGCAATGAAGAAGGTGAATCTTCGGTAAGAGAAGAAGGAGGAGTTGGAGGTGGTGGACCTTCAGAACCTTCTTCTCCTTCATCCCCATCATCTAATAATGAATCAAGTGTACATTCCTCCAAGGATAAGCAAAAAACCCATCATTCTTCTTATATGTCGTTATTAAAGTTAGATGTAAAGTTTCAATTACCCACTTATGATGGTGAATTAGATGCATAAAAGCTAGATAATTGGGTGAGACAATTAGAAGTCTATTGCAGGATACAAAATATTGTCGATGATGAAACTAAGATCCAACTAGAAAGTCTCAAATTGGGAGGCACAACTCTCATATGGTGGGAAAGCAAAACTAGAGATCTTAAGAAAAGTGGTAAAACAATCTCTTCCTGGAATGATTTTGTTATTGCATTAAAACAACAGTTTTACCCTTTAGCTTACATGCAACAAGAAATGATGAATTGACAATGTTTAAGGCAATCAAAAGGTCAAAGTGTACAAGAATATACTCAGATATTTCGTAAGAAAGCTTTAAATTTGGGTATTCCATTATATACACAAGAGACACTCCTAAAATATATCGGTGGTTTACATTCTTATCTTAAGCACACTATTCTTATGCTAAATCCTTCTAACTTTGATGAAGTATGTGTACAAGCCATTCACATTTAATCAAGTAAAGGGAATGTTGGTGCTAGTGTTTCTACAGATACTTGGCAAAGAAAGGATGCAGGGAAAAGGAAAGAGAAGAAGACAACCACAACAAGAAATGAGAAGCCCACTTGCAAGTATTGCAAGAAAGTAGGCCATGATGAAGATCGTTGTTGGGTCTTACATCCTGATTTGAAGCCAAAGAATTTTGCCAACCACGAAAGGAAGAATACCACAGCTGCGACAATTCAAGTGGATCTTGGATCAAATTCTGGTGATGAGACACAGGTTGTAGCTATGGGAATCTGAGGGATAAATTTTGTTGCAAGTTCTAGCTCTTCTAGATCAGTTGATGAAAATTATGAGTGTAAAAGGAATGAACTTTTCCACATAAGGGTTATAACACATAATGTCAAAGTTGATACTCTTGTAGACAGTGGATCACAAGCCAATCTAATCAGTGAAGATGTTGTGAATAACTTGGGACTTGAAACTAAGTCACAT
>ML791309.1:510522-532572 GCA_009831015.1 Picea engelmannii
ATCACAGACATAAGACTAGTGCTGTTTTATCTCTAGGGAAAATGGAGTCAAGTGAAAAGATCATTCAAGAGGGGAAAAGGCCAAGGAGAAAGCTAGGCAACAAGATCTAGAGGAGTCTCCACAATCTCTAGATTTATGTTGCCCTAAAACCTCTAGCAAGGGAGTTCCAAACAATCCTTGTAGATGTTTTATGCTTTCAGAATAACCTTTTGAGAGATCACAAGGGAGGGGGATGATGCCTTAAGGGAGTCTCAACAATCCTTAGGGGAGTTGTCCTACAAGGATAAAGAGCTAGAGGAGTCTCAACAATCTCCAACCAATAGCCTTGCAAAGCATCAAGAAGGAAATTAGGGTTTAGGGTTTCCTTGAACAATAACATGCAAAAAATATCCAAGAATAAGAGAGAACATTCACTTACAACCAAGACGTCTTGCATCCAAACCATAGGAAACCAAACTTTATCCACAAAAATGCTTCCACAACCAAAGAAAATCCTCCCTACAACCAAGCACACCTTCTTCTCCAAAAATGCACAAGAGACAATGA
Source organism: Picea engelmannii (assembly GCA_009831015.1). Taxonomy (NCBI): domain Eukaryota; kingdom Viridiplantae; phylum Streptophyta; class Pinopsida; order Pinales; family Pinaceae; genus Picea; species Picea engelmannii. Next base: position 511,069 of record ML791309.1, read on the forward strand.
ACTAGAGCGAAAATCTCCAAGAGAGGAGAAGAACAAATGAAAGTGATGAATGCGTGTTATGATTCAAAAGGGAAATCGACTTGCCCTTTTATAGAGGGAAACCCAAGTCGATTTTCCTTTAATTCCACAATTTTAGGACTAAAATTAAGTTTACAAGCCTAAAAGGTCTAGACCGATGTTAAAAATGACCAATAACATGTAAAATCAAAATAAATAAGCCTCCAACGTCTCTTCAAGAGGGTGACATAGGGTGAGAAGCCTCCAAAGGCTAGGGTGTCATCATCCCAAGGGTGCCATGTCATCCTCATGATCCAAAAATCAAGCAAACAATGGGGTAAGGCACCACCCTTGTGCCACAACATCACCAAGTGCATCCCCCATGCCACGTCAGGTCTCTCTAAGCATGACGTCATGGTCAAATAATGCAACACTCAAGCAATGGGGGGTGACGTCATGTGTGTTTCATCATTCTAAGCCTCTCTCACGAGGCATGCCATTATCCAATGGTGAAACACTCATCCTCCATGCCCTCCAATCATGGGGCAACAACATCCATATGATGGGATTTTATGCCCCTATAGAGATCCCAAGTGGCCTAGCATTTCCTTGAATGATGTGATCGATATAGTCCTGCAAAGACAAACAAGATACACCCTCCAAGGGTCCACTAGTCATAGAATCATGCCAAGTAAATCATATTTAATACAAGAGCGACCCAAACAAGTAACATTAGATCCCCCCTTTCACATTTCACACATGCTCAAAGAGTTTATATAATTTTCCAAATTTAAGTATGGGAGGGTTATTGAAGCAAGATATTGGGTGTGCTAGGACCCAAGTAGAGGGATGTTTCCCAAGTGGATCCTATCTAAGGCCAAGTAATGAATGTGAGGTGGTTTGTAGGAAACACGTTTGGGCATGGGGTCATTGACGTGCAAGGTTTTGTATGGTCTCATTTCCATGGGCACCTTTGTAGAGGGTGTGTGACATCTTGAATTACCCTTTCCTGCACGATTCATTTTCCAAGCCCCCTTTTATGCCTTTTTCTTTATTATGATTTGCGAGTCCCCTTAAAAAGGTTTCAAGCATAACATTCCTTGCTTTTGATTTATGGTGGGGTATTTTAACGTCCTTATTTACATGTGAGGTGTTTATTCTCACTCAGGACTTAGGGGTGACATCAAATGGGGGGGTAGAGCTCAAGCATGGGTTGTCTTTTTTCTTTACCCTTTACCCCACCATTGCATTTTGGTCATGACTGCTCTTAACTTTCTTTCTTTATTTAATGCCATCGACAATCCCTTTGGGCCTTTAGCCCCTTCTTCCCATAATATAATGAGGTACAAGCCTTTTTGGGGTATGTTACCCCCTCATATTAGGGGTAACAAAGGAGATCATGTCTCGAGGCCCATAGGTAGCAGACATGGAGTGTTGAGAGCCAGATTGACTAGCATAACCCCGTAGGGCCCCTTCTATTCATTGATGCACCACCATATATCACTAGCAGTAGAGCAACGCCCATCACACCGGCCCATCCCCAAAGGACAACATGTCTTGCTTCATGAGGTAATAAGTCCGGTATCATGGTAGGTGTCACCCTAATACTTGAAGCATTTGAATATGTTGCAAATGATTCTTTCTTGATTACATAATGCTTGCTTGGAAATTGTACTCTTTGCCTTATTTAACATTGGTCGGTGTCATTTTGTTCAAGTAAGTTGGTCACCCTCGAGAATAGGGTGCTATTGGGGGGTTCCTTGAAGAGTCATCGTACCACTCTCGATCATACGTATCACCTTCCATATTTATCCCATTTCGTCTCCTCATCTTTTGGGATTTTTGGGTGCACTAACCCAAGAAGGGATTGTACCTCATTTCATGGGAAGAAGGAGTTGAAGACCCAGACGGAAATGTGGCTGGAAAAAGATTAAAGCCAATAATAAACCTTCCAGATGCTCACCCAAGAGGTCTTGAGAACAATGAAGTGTTTCTCCTAAAAAATTGAAAGACCTATAAAAACAAACTTACATTATATAGATGTCCCACTTGTCAAGGAGGTGCATTTATGCGGTGTCCTTTTCTTTCCATGCACATGGCACTCGATGTACCTAAGATTCAAGTGACGTTGCGATACTCTTTTCTTTCCATGTATTATAGTACCCAATTGTTTCGGACTTTAATTAAGCAATGGCAAAAAAGGGCTTGGAAAAATGTTGCATCATGGACGAAAGGCAACACACCCTCTATAAAGGCACCCATAAAAGAGATAATACGAACCCTTGTATGTCATGAACCCCACTGCACTTCATATTCACACATGGCTTAGATAGGTTTCCCTTGGAAAATGCCTTTGAGTTTGGGATTGATTGACCCAATAGGATGCCTTGACACCCCTCCCACACCTAAATTTGACAAATTGTAAAAGGTCTTTGAGAATTTGTTTAGATTGAAAAGGGGGGTTTGATGCACATGTTTGGGTGGTTCTATTATTAGATGTAGTTTACTTGGCATGATTCTTGTGACCTATGAATCCTTGGAGGGTGTATCTATTTGTCTTTGCAAGACCTTGTTGGGTGGACAGGTATTCATGAGGGGATGACTTGTTCGGACCTTCATGGGGGATTTGGAGCCCAAGGATGGATACTGAGATTCCATGACTGGGGCAAGATTGTGATCATCACTTGAACAATGAAGAAGGAGTTCGTTGCCTTTGGAGGCACTCTAGCATGGCTAGGAGACCAGCTCCCATCCCTCTCCACTTGAACACTAGCCTTTGGAGGCTTGGACATCATCCTTATAGCCCATGACATCACTAGGGCTTGATGGAGACGATGGATCAGGACTTGATGTGATGTTTTAACACATGTGGCTTGATGGATGGCCTTGGAGACCTAACATTGCACTTCCCTTGTCCAACGCTTCACTTTGGGAGCCTAATGTCACCCTAGAAGGGCATGMCATTACCCTTTGAGRGATATTCTGATGTAATTTTATTAAAATTGAATTTTAAGGGCAATTTTATCTCAATGAGCAAGMAAAAACTCTAAATCCAAAGAGATCAAGGGCTGAKATCAACCCTAACTCTCTCAATGAGATGGATGGGCAAGATTAAAAKACYRCCACTTAAATTATTTTCACTTTTTACTTTAGAAAAAGTGCTCATTAAGTCAACATTAAAATATAACACATTTAATGTACTTTTTCCTAAGTTAAACTTAGGAAATAGATTTAACCCATCAACTTGGCTAGTTTCATTGTCTCCYACCATGYTAGGATGCCACCACATGGAACAAGACCTTTTGAGTTACCCTTCTCAATAGACGTCCTCCAAAGGACCATGTCAAAGGTGCATCCTAATYAAACAAGGTCCACATAATCACGTGAATCAAGCATTACAAGATACAACAATCATTAGAATCATACAAAGTAGGCCAATACTTAATACAAAAKCCACATAAGCAATTCACATTAGGTATATTCTTCAAACTTAACATAAGCTCAAGAMTTTATGCARTTTGCCAAGTTTAAGTATGGGAGGGCCATCATAAGATCCTATTAGGTGTGCCAGTACCCAAGTAGAGGAGTAGTTCCCAAGTAACCCTTCAAAGTGTAAGTATAAGTGAATGAGRTGGTGTAGGGTTTACTTCTTGGGCATGGTGTCATTGACGTGCAAGGACACATGTGGGTTCTTCTCCTTGAGCRTCTTTTTAGAGGGAGCACTTGGTGCTTGAGACACCCTTTCCTTGAAAATGTGTGTATTCCAAACCCCTTCTTGTCTTTTGTTAATMTTTTATTGCTTTGCAAGTCCCCTTTTCAGGTTTCATGCATTCATTATTTTTCTTACCATGATTAAGTCCTTTTAATTGATATGCATTCAATGCATTAGGACTAGGGGYGATCGCCTCATAATGAGGGGGTRGAGCTCAAGMTGACCTTCAACTTTTKATTTGGTCATTTAYTATCCCATTATGTCTTCCTTCTTTTATATCATGCTCTTTTTTAATTCTTTCTTTAYTAGTTGCATCAACCTCGTCATTCYARCCCTTCTTCTCWTAGGAGGATGAAGACACAAACCTTTTTGGGATACATGTAACAACAATTTCCATAAGGTAGGASAATGGAAAGAACATAGATGGAAAATGTTAAGTATGAGAATGAACAATAYGTTACCCCTATCAAGGCCYCCCAACAGTACCCTTGTTCCCCAAGAATYACAAAAATGTACTAGGATACATATGATGACCACCAAGGTGAAACAAGGAAAAAAACATAACTTCCAAGCAATCATGATCCATTATCTGACTTCAACCCATTATCCTCACCTAAATTCCTAATGCATTAAATGTAACACTTTATTGCATCGAGTAGCAAGGTGCTCTACAACCCAGTATGGAGGAGATGTTGTCACATTAGTGTGATGTTAGATTTTACATTAAACATTAAGAAAACATAATTTATCTCAATTAAACAAAGTATAACAATAATAAAAATAAAGTCGGCTCAATTAAATGAAATGATAAAAAAATTGCACTTTAAGAAATTTAATTCCTCTCGATGCTTTATATATCTGGTTTAAGATGGATCTACACTAGTATGAAACAATGACTAGTGTACCTCATGTGTGATGGACCACCATCATCGGATGAACCAAGCCGATCAAGTGAATGAACTGAGCAATAATGAGGGGGGAGGCATCTGAGGGGTTTCTGTTTGTGGAGAATGGTGATGAGCATCTCTAGGATCACTTTCTTCATTGTGGACCATGAGACATGATCTCCTCTAGCTACGCCTAGGTGAGAGCGGGTAACATGGTCCAAGAAATAGGTTGACAACGAAACAAAATAGAGGAAGATAGTCTTTAGAACAAAATGCAAGATAGGAGGTAAGCACTATAATTTGGCTATTGATGGTGGTAGTTCAAAAAATTAATTGGTGTCTACTAAGGTTGTTTAGAAATTGAATTTGAAGAATACACCTCATATAGAAGCATATAGAATGTCATGGCTACAGAATGGGCATAGGGTTGCTATGAGAGAATAATGCTTGATTAATTTTAATATTGGGGGTTACATTAATAACATTCTATGTGATGTTTTTCTCATGGATGATTGTCACATTTTATTGGGAAGACCATGGTAGTTTGATAGAAGAGTTACGCATGATGGGAGAATAAATACCTACCAATTTGAGAAAGATGGGAATAAATTTAACTTACATCCTTTGAATGAAGAAGTGGAGAAGGCTAGGAAGGTAATGTTGTTTCCATTCTTGGCATATGTGAAGAAAGTAGAGTAGCAAGAACATGTAGGGAAGCGGGCTAAAGAAAAAAGAAGAGCAGAGCATTGGTGCTATAACAACTCTTTTGAAGGAAGAGAAGATGGGAGTTTTTCATTCTCATAATGTTTTTTGTTGTGGTATGTTTGTAGGAAATGCAACATAAAAGGTGAAATAAGTGGCCATGAAGAGGAAAACCACAAAAGAATGAATGGATAACAACATCATAACTGATTGGGAGGAGAGGAGTGTATTGGTGTAGTCAATGCAACAAACATTGGGAATGGTTCCTAAGAGGGAGAATGGGGAGGTAGTAAGCACCATCAAGTGGAAGCGATGTAAGGTAGAGAGTATTGTCGAGTTGAGAGAAAAAGGGGGTAGTGCAACACTTTGGATCAATGTTGCAAATAATGGAAGAAATGATAAAGAGTGGAGTAGATGCAAAGAAGTGTGGAGTTATGAGATTGAAGGAAATGTTGTGTATGCGAGCAACATAGATTGATAGAGGATGATGGATAGTATGTAAATTTTATTAACCTACATTTGGGAAAGATGCTTAAAATTTTGCAACCATGGGAGTCTGATGCAGGACCATTCTCGGGGCTTTGGCAATCCTACACACTCAAAAACATTTATTTTCAGTTCCATGTTTTATTTCCATTTTTTCCAAGTTTTCAACGGCGACAAAGGTTTAGTATTTTCATCATCACACACTCATCTCTTAGAATCATATGCTAAATTTTGAGTAGTTTTAGAGGAGATCATATTATACCTTTACACCAAATTTCAAAAGCAAACATGGAGTATAGATTTGATGCCCAAGTCTAGAACCGACGTGTAGAGAAATTCCAAATTCTATTTTTACTTAGACAATGGTTTAGTATTTTTATTTGTGCATGCTTATTTATTGAAATCATGGTCTAAAATATGGATAGGGTATATGGGAGACATTTTTCTTCATTCTCACAAATTTTCAGCAAAAGTTATTTATTTTTGGTATTGCACAAATTTCCTAAACTAGCATGCAATAAAGTTCTAGATTTTATTTATGCGCTGACAAAGGCCTATTATTTTGATCAGTGCACTTTCATAATTTGTATTTAAGGTATGAAATTTGTATGTGTTGTAGTGGACATATTCCTCTATATATTCACCAAATTTCATAAAATTCTATTAAGCGTTGCGCCTAAGAAACACACAATTTAGAGATCACATGCACAATTTTCCAGAAATAGGAGTTCAATATTTTTATTTATGCATAGCCAATACTTGGATTACGAGTTTGAATTTTTTACATATTTTAAAAGACATTCATGTATCAACCTTCCAAATTTAATAAAAAAATATTGAGTTTAAGGGGTCCAAATAATTCAATCACAGAGCACGACAAAAAGGGACAAAATTTCTTCCACATTTTTATTTTTCCAATTTAACTTTCAAGAATATTCAAACTCCGACACTTCATTTGTATTTGAGAGATAAAGAGTCAATTAATAGCCATTTATTAATTGTAAAAATGTTTGAGATGCCCACATAAATGAAAAGTCTTTGGAACCTAATAGTTGTGGCCTTAAGCATAAATATGAGATTTGTAATTGAGTAAAGAGATTTTGGCTCTCCATTGATTTGGTCTTTTGTAGTTGTTGGTAATGTTGTGTGATCAAAAGACCTACGTGTAGGCTCTATTCATGTAATAAGGCTTGAGATCATTGGCCATTGATTTGATAAGGTGATTAGAGGCTATTGTGGAATGTCTTTGTTGTGTTTTTAATTTTATAACAAACTTTGTGCGTGAAATTTCGATTTAGATTAATGCATTTATATTTTTGTGGTTTGTTGTGAGTGCTTTTGCCATGTGACTTTGATTTGTAGGCCCCTAGGTATTGCATCAAAAAATGTAGAAATTGTAACAACAATTAATTATTAACATTACTAAGGCAAGTAATTCTAAACATTGACTTAACATCAACGAACGCCCTTATTTAACAAAACAAACAATATGTAAAACATAACTTCAACACTCATAGTTGTGGCATACATTATACATAATGTTCAATGTTCATGGCAATGAAGGCTATGCATTGTTGTTGTTGTTCTATGACAATTGTGTTCATTTGAAAGTTGCCACACATATTTAGAAGCTACCACACATATCTACAAAATAACAAAATAAAGAAAGACAAGATTTTAATGTCAAAACATTACAAGGAATTTCAGAGCAACCAATATTATTACATCACAAATTTTAGTTTGGGATTTAAGACAATGGATCTAAGAGGGCATTACAAAAGAATATTAGGCATCATAGCTTTGTGTTCTAATGCTTTTTTCTTAAGATCTTAAATAACTAGACTGGAGCTCTTTGATTATGTGCATTGAAACAAAGCATGTTAGCATGTTGTAGAAGGAGTAGCTTCATGATTTCCACTTGAAATCTCAAGTTGAATGATTTTATTTCCTTATAGGAGAAACACAACACTGTAAGCACAAACCAATCCTACTCGACAAGATTAAGTTATGATTATGAACATGATAGACTATATTAAAGTGCATGATAGACGAAACAAAGCTAAAACCTCTGAGCTCTTTTCATTTTTCCTTGCATTAAATATATCCCAAAAATCCAAGCGCCATTAGAATAGAAATCCCATTAATTCTTGGTAGTATTATATCATCATTTCCATTCCTACACGTCTGCATCAATTACAGATTTCATTAAAACTTCACAACTTAGAGAAGAATTACCACTCTATAAGAAATAAATAGTTTTAACCCTAAACAAACTGGATTAAAAGAATTACTACTTTATTGTTATGAATGATGCTATGGTATGCACTACTAACCACTCAAGAGAGAATTGTGCCTACCCATGTTAGCCACTACATTTAATTTATATTATTTGGATCAAATTTCATGTATTGTACACAATAAAAGGCATGTTGTTGTAATCATTTTCCAAGATATACAAGAGAGATACATCTTTGACGAGCCATTGGAAAACTATATACAACGTCTCTCAGATTTGTACCATGAAAAAATTGTTAAAAAGTCTTTAGTTGCAATTTATCAATTTTGAAGCAATCATGAAGCATGAGCCTAAGATAACTTTGCTAAAGAGTTGTGTATGAGCTTTGATATAAATATTCTTTTGTCTTCTTAGTGACATGTAACAAAAACACCTTTTAATGTAACCTAGGTAAAACAATTTGAAATGGTATTATATACTTGAAATTTTGAAAATTCAGTGGGAAACAAAACATCAAATGATTATTTTGGCTTTTATTTGATGCAATTTCTTATTAAGAAAAAAAACCATTTTTTTTTTCTAAAATTCTTACCATTACAAGCTAGTTCTTCTCCATAAGTTTTGGCTTCTTTTTAGGTCTATGTGGAAGTTTGTTTCCCTTAATAACAACAAAGTCATCCTCCTCCTCTATATGTGCCAACAAGATAAATACCCTAAGCCATTGAAGCATATCCATATCATTCTTCTTTGCAGCCTATAAAAAATTTTCAATCTTTGAAGGCATTGTACAACTTTGAGCCATGCAATCGCCTATAACTCCAATAGTGAAACCACTATAATGGGCCATTCTATTGGGCTTCTCAGAAGATGGTCAACAATGTCTATATACAATATGATTGAAAGAGTGTCCATTGCATCCAAAAACAAGTATATCTTTAGAGTCCTTGACAATACCCAAGTAACTCAATTTAGTACCGAAATGCAAAACTTATGTTCTAAAAAATCTAGTTCCTAATGATACCCAAATTCAAAAATCCAATACCCTGATTGGAAATTTTAATTCTAGATATTACCCAAATTAAATAACTTAATCCCTAAATAAAAACAACAGTATTGAAATAAAAAATTCAACCCAAATTCAGAACACTATACTATAGAATCTTGTCATCCAAGAAAATGGTATTTTTTAATCAATTGATGTTGTGATGGCGTTTGGACTACAAGAATCTGATGATCTAATCATATCTTTAGAATGAATGCTAACAAGGGGATTTGTGGGTGCAATTTGATTTATAGTCTTACTAACATACATAACAATTGCAATATATTTTCTAGCAGAGTCGTCAAACCATGGCTTTGCAACCTCTAGACCTCTTTCTTTGTCTCCACTATGATAACAAATCCCCACCCGGGCTTATGGTTGATTATGGTGATTATCTGTATCTATAGTTGTTGGAAACATAATCCATTGGCGTTATGATATTATGTATTATTCACTTGAGAAGGAATATGAAAAGTCTCAAGTGAATAGGCAACTATCATTGGGAGTCCAATAAACCTCTTGGAAGATGAATCCAAAGGTCATTAATAATATATTAATATGTGTATCATATTAATAAAATGCAATAAATCATATATTTATATGTGTATCATATTAATAAAATGCATATCATGTTGATCTCCATTCTGATGTATTCTAATAGTGGTATATAAGTGCCTATAATTCTTAGGGACTAAATTAAGTTATGGTAGTTGTCCATAGAGTCATGGTTTAACATCATGGAAGTGCTCCATGACAATTATTAGAAGAAGGAAAAGAGGAGAGCTTATTGCATAGCAGGTTTAAATCCATGATTCTTTTCTTTTCTTCATGCAGAAACGCCTTTGCCTTTGTCTCTCATGTTGTGAGAAGATCCTCTCCTTCATGCTCCTCTCCTCTCTCTCACGTGCAACCTGATGCAATGTACTAGATCTATTATAATAGCAAGAAATAAAAATACTGCATGGAAGAATAGCAGAACAACAACAAAAACATAAATATTGCAGAGAATAATAGCGGAACAACAAAATATATGGAACCACAACACCAATATGATACCTTTATTGATAGGAAACAATGTTCACTTGCCTCTTCGAGGGGGAAACCTCCAACAGAGTAGAGATCCATTACAATAATTCTCAAGACATCCTTTCTAATACCTCCTACTTATTTATACTAATTCTATCTTCTAACAAACCTTCTAGAGGAAGATCTTTCTAGAAGCAGAAACTACTATTAGGTCTTCTTACATTGACTTATTCTCATTTATTTAATAGGCCTTATTAACTAATGTTGGCCTTTATTACATAGAAAATATATCATACTAACTAATGACCCACTAAGAGGGGTTAGGTTCGGATCCTAACATTCCCTCCTTCAAAAACGTCCTTGTCCTTAAGGATGAAGATGCAAAAATTGTTGTAGTATGGTCGATGGTTCCCAAGTTGCATCCTATGGAGATGTGTCCTTCCACTTGATCAACACTTCAGTGATAGTTTTACCATGCAAGCGGTGCTCGTGCCTATTGAGGACTGATTTCGGTTGGAGCCAAAGGGAGCCTTCTTCATATAATTCAAGAAGGATGGTTTGAACCCTGCAATTCTATCCCACCACTTTCTTCAGATAGGAAACATGGAATACCAGATGGATTTTGGAGGTAGCTAGAGGTGTCAGTTTGCAGACCATGGAACCAATATGCTGGATGATTTGATAGGGGCCTTAAATTTGGGTGCCAACTTGTGGTGTCCCTGTTCTTTGAGTGATGTTTGTTTGTAAGGTTGGAGTTGGAGAAACACCAGATAACCTTCTCGGAAAACCCTTTACGAGTGATGTTGGTCAGCCTATTGCTTCATACGATTTTGAGCCATGTGGAGGTTATCCTTCAAAGCTGTGAGGGTGATTGTTCTACCTTGCAACATTCTATCGATAGCCTAGACATTTTATGTGCCGAGAAGATATGAAATTAGAGTAGGTGGTTATTGGCCATACACCACTTCATATGGTGTCATTTTAGTGGTCGTATGATAGGAAGTGTTGTACCACCATTATGCCAATGGTAGCCATTTCACCCACTGGTGTTGTTTGTCAGAAGCAAAACAACACAAGTAGGTTTCCAAACATTTTTTGACCACTTCCATTTGGATTTCTGACTGGGGGTGATAGGTTGTGCTCATGTTCAGTTGTGTGCCATGTAATTTAAACAACTCTTGCCAAAAGGTGTTGGTGAAACTTGGGTCATGATAAAACACAATGAAGGTGGGCACGCCATGCAAATTGAAAATCTGATCAAGGAAAACTTGTGCTACCAGGACTGGCGTGAAGGGGTGTGGTAAGGCACAAAAATGAGCATACTTGGAGAGGCAATCTACCACCACCATAATGACTGACTTGTTACCCGCTTTGGGAAGGCCCATTATAAAGTCCATGGAGATGCTAGTCCACATAGAGGCCGAAATAGGTAATGGTTTTAGAGAACATGGAGTCTTGATAGTTTCACCTTTATTGCATTGACAAACATTGCATTCAGTGACAAAAGTAAGGACATCCTTCTTCATGCCTTCCTAGAAAAAAGAACAACGAGAATGAGCATATGTCTTTTGGAAGCCAGAGTGACCAACAATAGCAGATGAGTGCAACTTATTTAAGAGCCTAGGCTTGATGGTAGAAGACGGAGACAGAACCAAGCGATCCTTATACCTGAGGATATTGTCTTGAAAGTGTAGTCTAGGGGAGGATTAGGGTCTTCTTGAAGTCGATGAATTACCCTTGAAATAGTCGGGTGTGTTAGCCACTCCTGTTGGACGTCCTCAATCCAATCAGGAACAGGTAAGGATAAGGAAAAGCTAGAACCGTCTTCCTCATGTTGTCACGACAATGCATCTTCCACTATATTGTCTTTTCCCTTTTTATATATTATATCATAATCATAGCCCAACATTTTGGTCAACCACTTGTTTTTTTTCTGGGGAGGATAACCTCTGCTCTAAGAAATACTTCAGACTATGGTGATCTACTTTGATCTGAAAATGGTGTCCTGAGAGATATGGCTGCCATGTGTGCACAACATGGAAAATGACCATCATTTATTTTTCATATGTAGATTTGCCCAAATTGCGACCACTCAACGCCTGAATGGTGAAGGCCATAGGTCGACCATATTGTGTGAGAACTGCTCCAATACCAGTGCCTGAAGCATTTGATTCGACCATTCAATGTTTTTTGAAGTCATGAGCGGCTAAGACTGGAGTAGTGCACATGGCTTCTTTGAAATTTGTGAAGGCTTGAAGGCTTGCTCGGCCGCATGTGTCCAATGAAATACATTCTTCCTAAGAAGGTCTGCCAATGGCCGAGCAATTTTTCCATAATGATGAACAAATTTCCTGTAATATTTGGTGAGGCCTAGGAAACCACGAAGATGATTTAAGGTTGTGGGTCTCGACCAATCCTGCACGGCTTGAATTTTCTTGGGGTCCAATCTTACCCCCTCATGACCCATAATGTGTCCCAAGTATTCAACCTCGCTAGCCCTAAAAGAACATTTGGTCTTTTTGACAAATAATTGATTGTCCTGTAACAATTGAAGTACCGTAACACACCCAACCCCTAAATACTCTTTCTACGGATGGGGCATCAAATTTTCACTTATCCTTAGTTCATTTTCGGTCCCTTACTAAGAAAAACCCTCTTATTTTGCTCCCCCGAAGATTACATCTCCCACTACGCGCTTAAACCAACTAGCAGGGTCCTCGTCGTGACCTTGGGATGAAAACCATGAGCTAAGAGTCTGCTTGGCGAAGGTTTCGACACTTCGGAACTCCCAGACTTCGAGAGTTCCAACAGTGTTGTCGAATTCTGGGATCGCCGAACAACGGAGGGAATCAATGGTCCATGTCCTCTACCAAGATCCTATGGTTGAAAAAAAGGGGGCTTCGGGCTTCAGATATATTTCCCCGCTCTACCACGTGATATTCCCAGAGTGCCAAACTGGCAAAGTTACGAAGGGCCTCGAGATTGCTCCACATGGCCTTGGCCATTCGATGATCGACAATCAACGTTCTACATTGGACGTCGGCGTTCGACGATCGACGTTGAATGTCTCTCCACTACACTACACCCTAAATCTCTTGAACTACCGAAGTCCTGAACTAATCACCAACCATGTTGGCCAGGGGGGCACGAACCAAGAGCTGACACGCAGCGAGGGCCAAGGGTGACACGTGTCCTCATTAGGGGGTGACACATGTCATGCTCTAATAGGCATAAGGGGTCTGTGAATCATCCATATCTGGGTGACACGTGGCACATGTAATGTGGGTCCACGTCACATCGATGATGTCATCACGCCACATCATCTTGGACTGATAACTGCCCATCCCTTTGATCTCACAGTCAGTAGGAGTCCACGTGGATCCATAAATCTACGACTCTCGTTACTTCGCAGCTCCAGACTTCAGAGCTTACTAACTCCTCACGTCGCGTTTCCCTTGAAGAGCCAAGTCTCCAGACTCTCTAATCTGTCGCCAAGTGTCCTCATCCTACCAACGATTGAGATTCATTTCGGTGTTTGCGGCTTCAGAGGTTTTCACACTCTGTAGATTCTTGGCTAGGTTCCTCCGGAGTACTAAGTCTCTAGACTATAGGATCGCTTGCCATGTACCCTCTCATCCAACAACTCTAATTCGACGGAAAAACTTAGATAGGGGCCACGTGTCGCTCCACGACGCGTTCCTAGCTGGTTGGGCAGTCGAAGGTGGGTTCCTTAGATAGACAACTAAGGGGGATCTTGAAGGATTCAAAGATTGACGGTCCACGTCACTTCAAAAGTTTGACATTCGGGGGTTCGATGTGTATCTTCCGACCTCCTCTCCAGACCACGTCTGATCTATCGCCACATGTACCTAGAATTCACGGCCAAGATTTACTCTCGCTTGTAGAGCTCCGGGGAAACTTGCACGTCCCTATACCGCTGAATACCCGAACTTCTGGATAGACGTTGATATGGGGACACATGTCCCTCCACTTTCAACAGTCTAGGAAGGCCTAAAAATCAATGTTCTCGGAATCAAATGAAACCAACGCCATTGCGTTCATCTCATCGCGTTGATTCTGACCATATATATTTTTTCACAAATGGGTGTGGTATGCGAAATATATCGTGTTCTGATCGATTTTCCAAATAGATAAAAAGTCAATTGGTCAAAGTCAACAGATCGTATTGTCGACGTCAGTAGTACGAGAGGTGACATCAGCATGACATCATGGTGATGTCATCATGATGACATGGCATCACCAGGAGGTGACACGTGTCACTTGAATTTGGCATTTTCAGACTGAGTTGGACTAGTACGAATTTGACATGTGGCACTGTACTTATGACACGTGGCACTGTACATGACGTGGCCCAATGACAGGTTGACACGTGGAAGTACGAACGACAGTTGGGCTGTACGGAAGATGATGTGGCAGGGTGACTGGGCTATATGGACGCTGACATGGTAGGGTGAATGGGTTGTATGGATGCTGATGTGGCAGGGTGACTGGGTTGTACAGATGTTGACATGGCAGCTGACTGGATAGGTGACTGGGTTGTATGGTGGTGACGTGGAAAATGACGTGGCAACTGACTGTGCACTGACTTTGTTGTACAGATGAATCACGGGGTGACACGTGGCCCAATCAGAGGGCACCACGTGGCACCCCAGATTTAGCCAATGTTGGTTGGGTCAAAAAATTTGTTACCCGCAAGTTCCGAACCCCCGACCTCCGTGGGCGCCAACGGAATAACCTCCCAGGCTAACCAAATGAGCTATCATGTGACTTGTTCCAAAAAAGCATCAGATCTGATGTTAAGTTGACATGTGGTGGTAGTTGTGGGATAAGCCCCATTTGACGGGGGCTAGCCCCGACTGACTAGGGGCTACGAACTCCAGAGCTAGAAACTGTATGTGGAGGTGTGGAGCTTTAGCACCCGGGCATGTTGTGCCATATGACCAGAGCCTATCGTCACCTGGGGCTGCGAACAGGGGCTAAGCCAGTTGGAGCGCATGGAGTTCAGGGCTGTGGACACATGGCCATACATGCGACCATGGGGCCAGGAATCAAGGGGCTCAACCAGAGCGCGCCCAACCCATGAGCATATGGAACTACTCCATATGACTAGGAGCCCGAGAATAGGGGTTGCACCCTGAATTTTCCCAATTTTGGGTTTTTATACATTATGTTATGATTTTTTTGTTATTTCGGTGTGTTTTCGGAGGATTTTAGCCAATATTGGGGGATCTGGAGCCCGATTTGAGGCCATATCTTGGGAGAAAGTTGGGAGATTGATAAAAACTCCAAATATATATAAACCAAGGGTTCTTAGCAGCATGAAGAGAGGTTCAGAATAAGATAAATGCCGAGGAATTTGAAATCCAAAGCCATTTTTATGCAGGGAAGCCATTGAGGAGGGGAACTTTGTGGGCCAATTCCGGGAGCTACGCTCAACTGTTTTCAGTGTCGTCAGTTGTGTTGGATTCTTGAGGTCGAGCAGAACACAACTATACTAGTTTTTAATCCTTTTGACACTTTTATGATGTACTTTTGAAGCATCGAAGAGAAATAAGAAAGCCTCACTCACTTAGACAAAGGCCCAGAGATGTAGGCGATCTTGCCGAACTCCGTTAACAACTTTGTTGTTATGGTTTGTTGTTCTTTGAGCTTACATTTTGATCTTCATTTCTTATTATGGCTGCTATAATATGTCATTAATTTCTTCTTCTTTCATCATTTCCTAAATGGTAAATGAACTCATGCTTAAAACTTAACCACGTCTTTAAAACATCATTTCAGATCAGGTTGTCCCATAGGTATGTTAAGGTTGAGGGGTAGGACCGTTGGAGAAGTTCAATCCACATGGATATTCAACAAATGATATGTTATGGATATGTCCTAAATGATGTGTATGTTGGTTTGGCATGGCTCAAGTATTTAGAGTGGAGTAAGTAGAACTTATGTTCATGGGAGAAAGGTAGAATGTTCAAGTTAGGATGAATTTATAAAATTATTTAGGACAAGGTTAAGTTGGGGCAGGAGAAATTCTTACACCCATAAGATAAGGAGGGGAAAAACTTTCCTTAGGGATAAAGGTTGAGAAGATCGAGAAATGAAAGAAAACTCTCCCTAGTAGAGTTACCAAAAATGTAAAGATTAAAGTAAAATAAATAAGAATATGTCCATTCAGTTGACATATAAAAATGATAACAAGACTATCCTGAAAACCTAAGTGATTTATTAACCTAAAAAACAATTTTTTAAAAACAAATCTAAAACTAAATGTTAAAACTCTATAAAACATGCCAATCTTAAAAAAACTAAACTCAAGAGAAGTGGATCCACCAAATGAGTTTTAAGAAGAAATCCAAGAAAAATAAGGAGAAGTTCAAATAAACTAAATCAATCAGAGAAAATTTGTTTATGTAAATTACAAATATTTAACAAGTGTTGCATGACAACTTAGTCCCTACTAGGTAGCAAGTCTGGAAATGAGCAATAGCAATGAAAGAAAAGTAGTGGGAGCTTGTGGGGTTGAAAAACAATTTTTTATCTCGGATTTTAAAAAACAACCAAAAATATAACTTTAGTAATCTAGAAAACATGATTTGTTCAATAAACATGCTTACAAGCATGTTTCTAATAATTTTATGGATAGCCTAGAATACTGGAAAATTTGTATAGTTTTATATTGAATTTTTTGTTCAATATGATTGCAATTATTTAAAAGAGTTTGTGTATATAAACATATTTAAATATAAATTTAGTAATTTCGTTATAAATACACGGGTGAAACATGCCTACAAGCATTCTAATAATTTCATGAGCCTAAAATATTGGAAATTGTGTATATAGAAACATATTTAGTTTAAAATTGAATTTTCTTTTTCAATATGGTTGGAATTATTTAAAAGACTTTGTATATAATATGGTTGCAATTATTCAAAAGACTTTGTATATATAAACATATTTAATTTTGAAAATATATAAACATATTTAGTTTTGAATTGAATTGAATTTTTTCATTATGGTTGCAATTATTTAAAAACTATGGTAAGTCATGCTCTTTTATAAAAAGAATATGGTAAGTCATAATGCTTCATGTCTTCTGTACAAGATCTCCTTGCTCAGATTCATGCATGCACCATCAAAATCCTCTCAACAACATGAGAAAAACGCCTCTCAAAACATGAGAAATGACCAAAATTTACAAACTGCCCCTTCAAAACCCTGCATCAAAAAGTCTCCTACAAGCTTCAAAAAGCCTGGTTCTTATAGTTTTCAAGGCTCAGATGAGGAATCCCAACTTCCCTCAAGATCCGGCCTCTTTCTGGGATCAAATCCCCCTTCAAATGGCCTAAAATCCTCAAAAAATCCATTTTCTGGGCATAATATCAGGCAAAAATCACCTCTCTAATGTTTAAAAACGACTTTTAAACCAAAAATGCAAAGTAGCCCACAAGACAGGGCGCGCGCCCCCTTTACCAGGTCACATGCAGCCACATGGCCAAGTGCCAGCGCTCCAAGTGCTATGCGCCAGCCCCCTTAACTGTTAGCTCCTGGTTTTGGGGTGCCTTCCATGGGATCTGGGCTAATCTGCCCTTGGGTGCGCCCAGAATTATCCCTTTGACGCGCTCTTGTAATGAAACCACGTGTTGGGGCTTAGCCCTAGCCCCCTTGCACCCTCCTTTGGATATTTGACCCCAAACCTATAGGAAAGTGGGTTTTTTTCATAAATTTGACTTTTGGCAAGTTGGTAATTGAACTTTTCCAAAGACTTGGAGCTAGCCATGGGTCAAAGATTCAAATCCCATGGACCCCCAAATACTTTTTACATGCCAACCAGTAGTGAAGTGTCACGTGGCTGCCCATGTCTGGTCCATGTGGCACTTATTCATTTGTCAGCTGACCATTGACTTTTGCCATAGAAGAATCTGATTGTCGCGCAATATTTTTCACATCTGAAGTCTGTTTTGAGGAAATGAATATATGGTCAAAATCAGCGCGACGAGCTGGTCGTGATGGAATTGGTTTCATCCAATTCTGAGAATTTGATTTTTGAGCATTTTTTGAGCCTGGGGAGCCTCCTGGATCAAGAATCAAATCCCAACATTAAAAATTTCAAACCCCAAACTTTCGCGTTTATCAATGCAAGATATTACAATCTCCAGTGAAATTAGTACCTTGTCTATTGGGTTAAGGGAGTCTCTTGCTTGGACAACAACCTAGCCAACAAGGAGAATGAAATGTTTATTTGAGAATTAAACCCTTATAAAGCCAAAGAATGACACAAAATCTCCAAATCGTCTAGCTTAGAAATCCAAGTTGAGCTAGGGTTTGATAATCTTCTACGGGTGTAAACCCTCTTACTCCCTAGAGAAGATAAACCCTAGCAAGGTCTTGCCAAAAGGGTGTAAACCCTCTTACGCCTTGTGGCAATCCTTTAAGGCCTTTTCATTGACAAATAGAAAAAGATCTTTGATGGAGGGTGTATCCCCTTATACTCCTCCTAGGGTTTGATAGTATAACCTTGAATTCATGAAGAAAAATACACAAGATTGCAGAAAATTCCTTACCCAATCCAAGAGATTGTTGAGATTTGGGTACCTTGGAAAGTGGTCCCCTTGTGTTTGTGAGCTTCTAAACACATGTGGGAAGTACTTTGTACCTTGTACCATGTACTTTATGTCTAATTTCACTTTGACTTAGGAGATTTAAGTCAAAAGTGAAATTTGGTCATTTTAGCCTAAAATGACAATTAATTCACTTTGTGGGTGAATTGAGGGACATAAGTGAAACTAAGGAAACTTAAGTAAAGTGGGTTTTGAGTTGAGATTTAGTTGAAATGATCTCAACCACTGTTGTATATATCGGCGATATATCGAAAATATTGGATATATCGCCGAAATTTTATGGGGGGCGATATTTTCTTAGGAAAATATTGCGAAATTTCCGAAACTTTGAATATGTTGCGACACTTTCATTAACTCGCAAAATATTGGGAAAATGTCGCGAGTCAATAGAAAGTGTCGGCCTATTGGGTAAAAGCACAGAAAAAGTGCACGTGAAGGGGGTTTTAGAGGTCGCGGGTTGCCTTTTCTAGTCATTGTTTCATTTCTAAAGTGTGAGAGAGCTAGAGAGGTGTGAGGGAAGTCATTGTGCATCTATCCAAGGACGAGAAAGCCAAGGATCTTGTTGCCATTAGCGTCAGCGGAGAGAACAACATTTCCAGGTATGATTCAAAATGTTTTTCTTTCATTTGTTTGAAGTTTGAACTTGAAGATTTGAACTTTGTTTTTAAGAATTTTAGAGTTAGCCTAGGGTTTGCAATGTGCCTCTTCTTGTTATTTTTGAATGGAAGATTAAATCATTCTAATTCATCTAGCTCTCATTATTTAACCTTTGCATTATCGTGTGTTTATTTTGGTTTTTTTTTGTGCCATAGGTTTAATATTTTCATCTAAACAAAATGCCGAAGGCATTGGATCCAAGGTGGGTGTATGGTAAACCAGTGCAACTTCCCAATAGAAAAATATTGACATGCAATCTTTGCGGCAAAAAGATTTTTGCAGGAATTAGCCGCTTGAAATACCACTTTGTCAAAATCCCTGGGTTTGATGTGGAAGCTTGTCCAAAAAGTAGCCCGGAAATTATGTGTATTGCAAACCAATCACTCATTGATATGGCTAATAAGAGGGATGCGGCTGAGGCTCGCAAAAAAGAACTTGAAATTGAAAATAGAAACACTGGAACAAGTGCCTTTGAGGGGGGACTAGTACCACAAACCCACTCCTCCACCACAGGGCCCTCAACTTCTACAGTATGCTCATCAACCTCACATTTCTTTGTGGGGAGGTCAACACCTAGGGGGAAACCTTCTATTCAATCATTGATTAAAAAAAAAGAGATGGAGGAGGCCGACAAGCTTGTGGCCAAATGTTTTCTTTGGAGTGATATACCTTTTAACATTGTCAATAACCCCTTCTACCATTCAATGTTTGAAGCTACTGGAATTGTTGGCCCGGGGTATAGGGGCCCTTCCTATCAGGATTTGAGAGGGCGTCTCCTTCAAGGGGAAAAGGCCGACTGCACAGAAAGATTAGCTCAGCTCAGGGAAACATGGAAGACCACTGAATGCACCGTGATGTCGGATGGGTGGATTGATGGGAACGACAGGTCAATTCTAAACTTCTTGCTTAATTGTCCCAAGGGGACAATGTTTATCAAAAGTGTTGATGCAAGTGCATATACCAAAAATGCACAATTATTATGTGAGTTGTTGGATGGCTTTATCTGAAAGATAGGCCCGCAGTATGTTGTCCAAGTCATCACAGACAATGTTGTTAATTATGTTGTTGGGACGATGCTTATGCAAAGGTATCCATCCTTGTACTGGAGTCCTTGTGCGGCATGTTGTCGTCCATGTACACACTTGCAAACGTGAGCTAATTCTGGCTCACTTAGTGTGTCCTTGGAGGCACAATGCCTAGGTTCACAGCCCACGCTGTCACTTTGATCGGAACCTCTTTCGTCTAGGCTCACTCCTAGGGAAGCCAAGGGGGGTAGTCCCTAGTTTCTAGATTAGTTTTAGAGTTAAGTTCTAGTAGTTTTAATTATTTACAAGGTTTGGGGGATTCTAATCCTAAGATGCATAAGCAACAATGCAAAATGCAAAGGTTAGTATGTAAAACAAACATTTTCCTAGGGCAACTAAGACTAGTGCCTAAAGATTGGGCTTGGGGTCAACTAAGTTAAGGGGTTGTTCGTTACAAATAAATTACAATATTGTTTACAAAAGAATAACTTGATCAAAAATATTAGATACAAGATTTACAATTTAAAGAATGCTAAAATATAACAACAAGCTAACCACTTATTTACTTGTGTTTGTGCAGGATATAAAAGAGATTAAAGCATCATATAACATTACCATCAAAGCATCAAGATCATCATCATCAATACATCAAAAGAAGATTTATAAGTTTAGGCACAAGTATCAAAGATGAGAGACCTCCACTCTTAATTTTCAAACCCACGAAAGTTTTAAAGATTTAAGTTCAAGGTTGAGTTATTAAGCTTTCTTAAGATTATCAAATTTTATTAAGATTTCACCAAAGCCTCCTCCCCCTATTGCCAAATAACTGCTAGATGCTCAAGATAGTATAGCAACGAGGCTAACCCTAGCTTTCACAGTCAGCCCTAAGACAAGAGTACTTTCTGGAGAGGACACATCCTATGCGCCATGAGACAGTCCTCTGCCTACACCCTCTGTTGTTTTCCTCAAGTCCCGTTTTAGATGGTGAAGATGGTGGTCTGAGGTACCCTAAAGAGTCTATTAAGTTATTATATGAATTAGGTAGACTTTTAGGAGTGTTTTAAGAGTTTTATGACACTTTTAAAGAGTGATTTAGTG
>ML791309.1:551270-566485 GCA_009831015.1 Picea engelmannii
TAGCTCTCAATGTTCATATAGGTTAGGTACCCAGCGCCTTAATGACTTGGTATATGTCTACTACAATCTAAGGTTGTGGGTGAAGCAACTTGACAAAGAACCTGACATAGAAGCCATTTCATTGGATAACATTGACACCACCAATCAGTGGAGGGTGGATATTCAGGAGCCTGAGATGGAGGAGGCCCCCAAGTGGTTGGAGGAGCATGCAGATGATTTGAGGGAGGAGGGGACAACAGAGGAGGAGGAGGAGGACGATGTTCCACTTCCAATGGATACAGAAGCTCAGGAGGAGATTGGACTTCCAGTGGATCAAATGCCACCACCACCTCCACGGAGAGCCATACGTGGAGTTGGACTTGGGTCCGTTGGGACTGTGAGGAGGCAACACACTTTTCCTTCCACCTCCTCCCCATCACTTACCACCTCAGATGGAGCATCTGGAGCAGCTGGAGCTTCCACTCCAAGCTCATCTGGAGTACCTCCACAACCACCTACTGCTTCCAGAGGAAAAGTGGTGCCCTTTACCCGTAAAATGGCTAGAGCAGCAGCTGCAGCACGACCTAGAGGGAATCAATGATTTGGATTCCTATGATCTATCACTTTCATTTTATCATGTACTATTTAGAATCTAGATGCCTCATGATGATTCATCTCATGAGATACATTTATTTTGATCATTTGATGTGATTTTGTATCTACTATCATCCTATCAGGAACATGTTTCAAAATTTTCAGTTTAGTAACGATATGTGACCACTTGACATCTTATGCATCTTATTTATTGGTTGTATTTTCATATTTATGTAGCAATGTGTTTATTTGATGTTGTTGTTGCTTTACAGGTTTTAAAAATTGAAAAAAATAAGTGTTTTTGTATTTTTTTGAGGTATTGCAACATTTTTCGAGATATTCCGATATTTTCCGCCAATGTCGCCGAGAAGTTACATTCTGAACCCTCGCCCACACCTTCCCTGACACGACATATACAGCATTGATCTCATGAGATACATTTATTTTGATCATTTGATGTGATTTTGTATCTACTATCATCTTATCAGGAACCTGTTTCGGAATTTTCAATTTAGTAACAATATGTGACCACTTGACATCTTATGCATCTTATTTATCGATTGTATTTTCATATTTATGTAGCAAAGTGTTTATTTGATGTTGTTGTTGCTTTATAAGTTTAAAAAAATGAAAAAAATGAGTGTTTTTGTATTTTTTTAAGGTCTTGCGACATTTTCCAAGATATTCCAATATTTTCCGTCGATGTCGCCGAGAAGTTACATTCCAGACCCTCGCCGACACTTTCCTCGACACGACATATACATCATTGGTTGTGAGTGTGAAAAATCAAGTGCTTCCATTTGTGTAGTACTTTATGACTCCATTATCCCATGATTGATAGGCACCGGTTTCCTTTCATATCCTTTCATATCCTTTCATTCCTTGTTCTTTTCCTTCATTTTCCTATCTAGTCCTTATCCCATTTCCATTTTCATCTCATTTCATATACTACAACAACCATACATTTCGTTAAGGCTTACTTTTCCCGTATCACCTAAGACCCCCACTCCATAAAATTAGCAATCTAATTTAGGGATACCCCCTTCAGTTAGAGGAGAGCCAACCTAAAGAGAGAGGAAGAGCTACTAAGGTGATAGTGGGTAGGCTTCCTAAGATGCAAAAGCTAACCCCTCAATGCTTGGGACTTTACATCATTTGGGGGTGCTAGATTTTGTTATAACAATGCCTACATAAAAATTTAGTGGTTCCACCGCCTCTCCTCCTCTCAACTTTTGTCACACAATTTCACAAGGGTGTTAATGAAGTTTTGCTTCTACCTTCATTGCCACCTTCATCTTCATCCCCTTCCAAACATTTCTCATGTTCATATAATGTGTCACTATGAGTATGACCACTATCCTTTTCTTCCCTCTTATGCCTAATCCCCACCAACACTATGAGAATCAAAACCAGATGCATAAACCACAAGAAGAATATTTTCTTCAAGTCTTCAATAAACAACCTGTTATCCACCAAGTTGCACATGGATGGACTTGCAGTTGAACCGCCAAAGATGAACAAGCTATTGTTCAAATTCAGCATTCAAAAGTCCAGCCAGGCCCCGTGGTCTCTTGTACATTCTTCAAATTTTCGTATTTCCATAAACCCAGCGAGGAATTGTAATAGATGAGCTAGTATGATGAACTTTGTAAAAGGTCTTGGCCACTTAAGACCCACTCTCCAATGCATTTACTCTGGGGTGTTTTTTTAATCTAGCAATTATAAGTTGTTTACAACAACTTATGATTGTTGGGTTTTTTCACTCATTTCTCCAAAGATGGAGTATTTGTATTAGTATATGGGCCTTAAAGTGATGTCCGAGCCTAGTGTCTAATATATATTACCATACTAGTCATCAATTTTGAGTCACGTGGAAATACGCTAAGTCCCCCTTAGGGTTTTTTTTTAATGTTTTCGAATAATATAAAATTTCCCGCAAAACGGGATATTTTAATTGTAATTGATGAATAATTTTAAAAAAGTGGTACTAGGAGGCATCATATGCCTTAGGGGTATTCATTTTCCGTCTCGGAATACCCACGTTATCCATATACCACCTTTAGAGAGAAAAATAATGGTTATTAATCATTAGAAAATTAATTTCTCTCGAAATTAGCCAAATAAAAGACAATTATAAGGAATATCAAGATTCCTTAAAATAAGGAAACATGTCTCCCACATGTTCCTTTTGTCTTAAGTCTTAAAGAGAGTTGTTGGATCTTTCCTTAAATGAGAAATCACTTATCCTTGAGTTGACTTGAGTCTAGCCATTGTTTCCATTTCCACTAAAGTGCTTTTCTATTTGTTTCCATTTCCACTTAAGGCAAGTCGCATGAACCAACTCACACGTTTTTCTAGAATAAGAAGCATCCACCGTTTTCTTTCACCACTTGACTTAACTCATCCTTTTTGCTTTTACCACTCACCATCCACCTAAACCTTTCCCATCATTTTGCTTTCACAACTCGCCATTCACTCAAGGATGACTCGGCTTCTCATTTAGGAAACCCTAACCATTCACTTGGGTATTTAATAGAGGCGACCTACCTCTTGTATGTAATTGGAATTTTGCTAAGACTTCGCTTGTGATACATTGCAATCGATCTATCTTCTATTGGAATAAAAAAGGCTTTGGAGGCTATTGTGGTGTAGAGTGGTCATGTGTGGATTCATGGTGATCAATTGTGTATGAGGTATACTTGTATTTAGTTTATTTTGCATTGTCAATTGTTATTATTGGCCTATGTTTGGAGCTATATCCTTGTAGGATATGAATAGAAAAGCTAAGCTTACTTGATATTTCTATCAGTTTATGTATGTTAGATAGTTGTGAGATGCATGTCTATTTAGCTTAATGTCATGTTCTTCATGTCTTTCTAATATATGAAACACCATGTTTTTAACTCTTTTGTTGCAAGATTTGTCTTAGCATTGCAGGTTTACATCATTTGAAGGATAGGTTGAAGCGAGTGAGCTTCCTCCCATCTTCAAAGAGCTTTGAGAAGATCACTTTCCCTCTGCTTTCCTATAACGAAGACTCCATTGCCCAAGACATTCCAAGACAACGAGCATTCTTCTTCTCTCCTTCTCATAATTTCTTATAAAACATTTCTCTTGGTTACCTTTCTTGCATGTAATAGTTTTTTTTTCGTATTTCAAATTCAAATCTGAAGCTAAATAGCTTGCATGCATAAGTTAGATTTAGATCTAGATTATTATTATAAAATGAATTCATTTTTAGCTAGATCTACTTCAAATTTGCTTGCTTTTAACTAGTATTTCAAAGTAAAATCAGTAGGTTAGAAGCTGTGCAATTTTACTGGGTCATTAACTGAATATTTGGCAGGTTGTAAGTGCCATTGTTTTGCTGATTTAATATCAGTAAAGAAAGATCCTAAGGGGGTTAGCTTTTTAGCTTCCTCTCCTTAGTTTCTTTTCTGTTGGTTTTCCATAATTTTTACTTAGATTTTTTTTAATTTTTAGGGGTGTTCCAAAACACTTTGAAAGTGTTTTTGGGCATCTTTTAGGATTAATTGTTTGTTGTTTTTACGCAGAAGTAACAGGTACAAGGGGAGATTCTGGCGAATTTTTGAAGATTTAACCTTACTCAAAAACCCTTGAAGCAGTTGGTCACCTTCTTGCCTTGAGAAAATTGGTTGAAAACTTGTAAGCCATTGATTCTAAATCATAAAGGATCAATGTGCATTCTCACAAAGAAAAAGAGTTGTAATCATTTCAATAAAGCGGCATAGGCTACACATTGCCTTGCCTTGTCCCTATAGGGGGACCGGGTCGGTGTCTTTTCTCTTGCTGTGATTATTTTCAGATTTCTGCTTAAGTTTTTTTTTCTAACTCCTAAAAAAAGATAAAAAGAACTCATATCACCTAACTTGCTGATAAAATAAACCACAATCTAGAGTAGTTGTTTTTTTTAAGTTCTAGCTTAGATCTACCTTGCATGTATCATCCATCTAGAACACTAATTGCTAGAATAGTTTCATTTTGTTAGATATTGGAAATAAATCAGTTGGCTATAAACCCTAGTATGCTCTTCCCATTGTGACTACACAGAGTGGCCATTGGGGATCAGAAAGGGAGTAGTTGACACATGCTAGTTTTAATTTGGAAAATCTATCTTATTGTGCTAATGTCTAAGACCTTTACCCTGGGTGGAGTGTGTTAAGTCAGGGGGAAACTTTGAGATCCAGGTTCTCTCCCTGTTGGACGTATGGCACACCCGGTCGGCAAGTCTATAAGAACCCAAGATTAGCATGTAAGATAGGCCACATAAATACTTTTGCACACAAAGAGTGGGGACCCCGACTTTAATCCCCACTTCACTTTTATCCCAGACTAATATACTATTCTTCCACAAATAATAAAATACTCAAGATAAAATAAACGCAGCATATTCAAAACATCACATTTACTTTTCTTGCATTGGTCTTTACTTTCATCTATCTGATTGGATTATTTTACTTCAAAGCATTTACTATTCAAATCATCTATATTTGGAGTATGTTATAAATGTGAATGACTCTTTGCATGTATTGACAAGGTGTATCCTTTAATTATATTTGAGTCATATGTTGTTGTTATAAAATCTTGTTTCATCATATTAACTCCTAGAAGTTGTTTTTATCATTCTTAGATTAAAAGCCTTAGATTATTTTCTTAGGGACTACCCCCCCTCGCTTCGCTAGGAGTTGGCCTAGACGGAGAAGTCGAGAGTAGAGGTGACAGTATCTCAACTTGAAACTTGCCCCCAAGGTTGCACCCAGTGGATTAAAATTTCTCCACGCTAACCCGAGGTGCAAATTAGGCGGCAACACAACCAACAATAAAATGACAGAGAAGGAATGCGATAGAGTAGGAGAAGAAAAATATCCAAACAAACAACACAAGGACATACAAAAAACTACAAAGAATGGGGTTTGAACTTCCCTCTTTAGCTCTCTAATATTTGCAGCAATAGAATGTGACTATGGCGGTCTTTGTTCTCTCCTC
Organism: Picea engelmannii; assembly: GCA_009831015.1. Taxonomy (NCBI): domain Eukaryota; kingdom Viridiplantae; phylum Streptophyta; class Pinopsida; order Pinales; family Pinaceae; genus Picea; species Picea engelmannii. The sequence continues at coordinate 556,851 of ML791309.1, forward strand.
CAAGCTTTCACAAATTTTCCTTCCTCAAAAACCAAGAAGAAGACTCGGTTTCCCACTCCAAACTTGAGCACACAAAGATGAACGTAATGAGCAAATAGTGAGGGAGAAGTGTTTTTTCCACTAGTGTTTACCCTAAACCCTAAACCCTAAACCTACCCAAGGGCCCTACCTTTAAAAAAACAAAAAAATGGTGCCTTTTTTACAATTTCTTTGGGAGCGCACGAGAAAAGTTGGGGAGTGTGGGGGGAGCATGGGGGAGAGGCTCAAGAGTGTAAGGGGAGCATGAGCAAGACGCAGGGAGTGTGGGGGAGCGTATTGCTCTAGACAGGGGCAAGGAGCATGTTAGGAGGCCAGGGAGCACGCTCCCAACAACACTCCCATATGGGAGCATTGTTAGGAGCACACTCCCAAGGGCTCTCCTTGCACGCTCCCGCTTGGAGCATGCTTTCAAACCGGAATTGTGGCATGTGAGGATACTCTCGATAACCTAGAAGTACAAGAGCATTGTCGAGAGCACGCTCCCAAGGGTGCTCCATGCACACCCCCGATTGGAGCACACTTTTGGACTGAGAACGTGACCTAGAACGGTGCTTCCAATAACCTAGGTCCATATCTTGAATTTTGTATCATAAGACCTAGCCTTGTTTGTGCAGACTATTGTGTGTAATCATCAATAAGATTAATTTTGTGCACATAATTCATTTGTCATGAGGCCCACTTTCTTGTGAACAGGCAATTTCCTAAACATAATTTGAGACTAAAAAAAACTTTAAGAATTTATCAAAACATATTTCCATCTAATGTTAGAAGAATAAAACTTTTGCATTTCCAATGCAACAATGGATCTAATTTTGCTAAAGCCATGGTTTGCACTTACTAGAAACTTTCTTGGCTTTCGATAAGAACTGAAATGATTTTCTAATTTGGAGCAAATTATATTTTTCAAAATATTGATTAGTGTCCAAATTCAAATCATTTTAGCTTGTCATTCATATCTATCAAGAAATCTTCACTCTCAAAAAGGTTGGAATCTTGGAAACTAAACTATCTTGGAAACAAGTGAAGCCTCAAACAATGAAGACTCTTTGGAGAATCAACACCCGAATTGTCTGAAAGGAATATGCATACATGATGGTGTTAGTCTTCAAAATAAGAACAAAAATGTATAACCATGTACACAAATAAACAAATATACTTTCTAAAAAAGGCACACTTGCTTTTACCCTAATTCTCGACCTCTGTTGTAAGCCATCCTACCATTATAAGCATCTATCAAGCTACTTGAGAAGTTAAAACATGGAATTGAATTTCATGCGTAGAACTCAAGCATACCTGCTCTTTTCTCCTCCCTTTATTCAAGTCTCCTTCTCATCCTTATATAGAAGGTAAGATTGTAGCTGAAATGACATAACTGCCCCAGAATTTATATCATAAATAAATTTGAGCATAATCATATTATTTTTTGGATGGCTGGTAGTCATTAGCTCGTCTACGTCAAATGTGGGTTTAGGTGCCTAAGAAAACTAAGGGCCCAACCATTAAACTAGTGTGCACATTGTCTAACTTCAAAAAGACAAAGTCTCAAAGCTTCATTCAAAAAATAATTTCCTTCATTATAAATTTCCCATAAACTGCATTCAGATAATAGCAAAAATAGACAGCAAGGAAAATATCCATTTTCATCGTCATCCAAACATAGACAGCAGCAAAATGATGCATTCAAAACAATTGTCTTCTGCAACTTCAAAACATTTAACAGTTCAAAATAAATATGTTCACGTTTGGTAATAACTAAACTTGTTTCCAATCGGTCATACAACAGATGCATCAGCAGACATCTCATAATAAATATCAATGTAGGCAGCCTTGTTTAGGTAAACGATGTTCCCATTCTAAGTAGGAATCTAAGTCCACTCGGGAATATCATCCACAAGTTGAGCAGCGGAATTGCCTTCAACTGCTGGTAAGGCCAAAACAACTTGCTTCCTAGCCTAACATTTCATTTCCATGATCCTAATTAATGCAACATTAAGCTCATGCAATTGTTGACTTAAAACCATACATCAACCCACACTATGCATGTTGCAGGCACTGAGATCAATGCAGCAAGCATATGTAATAGTGACAAATTTGTGCATAAGGAAAGGAAAGGGGTTGGAGAAAGCAAACAAGTGAAGGGAAGAACTCTATTGGAAAGCAATTCAGAACATCGTGCATATTACCATCATTGGACATGCTCAACCTCAACTGTATAAAACATAAAATCTGTGTAGCCATAATGCATGCAATTACTGCTACAGCCATAACTAGTACAAACTTCAAATCCTCAAATCTAGGCAACAGTAATACCTTACCACAAATGCCAAACATTCCTTTGCCTATTCTTTGAATGCCATATTCTTTGCCTTCAAATATAATCCTGTGCATATATAGAGAGAGAGAGAAAGAGAGAGAGAACCAAATACTGTTGTGTATGTATCAACAATTTACATGCACTTCAATGCCCGGATCTAATGGATTTCTTTTTTTTTAACCAATCAAATTGAAGAAAATCAAACTATTCCATGTGAGTCAAACCATTACCATATTAACTAAACATGTACATTTTCACAAGGATTTCATTTCTTCCCAAGGATAAGCAATATGATTACTAACCAATATCCACTATCAAGCTATTCAACTTTTGCAATTCTAGGACTGCCATAAGCAAGCATCCCACATTGAAAACCAATCTTGTCATGGCCCCCAACTCTGTTATCAAGAGCAGAGTCCCACCACAATTGTGCACACAAGGTTATACAGTATCTGATGCAAACATCAATGCTATCACTTGTTGGGTAAAAACCATTGAACCATAGCCACGAGCTCATGCAAAGGTCAAAATCGATTTGTTTAGAGTGTTGCCAACATAGTTCAAGATTGAGTTATGGATTTCAAAGTATGGAGAGGGAAGTCGAAATGAAAACAAAAGAGCCTTCCGGCTTTAATATTATTCCACACAACAGTGCAAAAGGATAACGGGTTTGACCCAAAGGCATGTGTTTGCATTTGAATAGGAGCATGGCTAAAACAAGGATTTGGGGTTCAATCCTGACGGCCTATCCACATATATACAAGCCACCAATCACAGAGAAAGTGTTGTGCTCATGCATTTACTTACCAACATTACAAGAGGTCAAGCATAGCTTGGCCTCTGCATGTCAAATCTTTTGCAAAACAATAATACACAAAGCATGCATGAAAACAAGTTTGTACCCACAAACGCAAAGGAGGAAATGACTTGGTAACTAAGGGTTAGGAATGGACAGAAGTCACCCTAGCTACCAATCACTCAATACCATGCACACACAATGAAAATCAAATGCAGGTCATTCCATGATCAGAGATTATTTTGTCCTCAATGCTTGAGTCTATTGTCAAATCCATGGCATATTCAATCTACTAGCAAGTTGAGACCATATGCATACACGCAAGTCGAAATGCCTTTAACATCGGCTGCACACATCCATTCAAGCTCTAGGTTATTCAATAGGGTTCAAGGCTCACTCACAGAGGTAATGAACTCATGCAATGAGCAAAAGAGGGCCGAAATCAACCAAACAAACCAAGCTTCCAAGCAACCAATGCAAGCAATACGCAAGGTGCCTTCAAATACCATCCAAAACTAGGTAAATATGCCAAGCCAGAACCACCCTCTCGGCTTCAAAACTCCATTACCAAACCAATCAAGCTCAAACAGAGCTCCAAAGAACAAAATCGAAATGTCCAACTGAGTTAGGGTAAGTGCCATCGAATTCCACACCATCGGATTGCGATCAAGGGCTATGAGAGCTCAATGCATTAAACATGCACATACACCATTCAGAGTATAGTGTTAAAACATGGTACCTCCAAGACAAATAGCACAGATCACAAAGTGCTGAGTGCATTCACAATCTCGATGAGATCTCACTGTAGGTCTATAAGTCACCTCACAAACATTTGCCGAGTCTACAGTTGATATGGGTTGCACACTTTGTTAATTATTGAGGCAGGGTCAAGACCTCAAGTCTGTATCCCTAGACTTTTCATACGTATATGCTTGTAATCATATAAACTGTTAGAATTTAAGGGCTAATCATAGACTAGCTAGGAACAGAAATATTTTTAATTTTATTTGCTACTGTAATTATGGATCAGCAATATACTCAAAAAAAAAATCTGATGTAAACAATTAATAACAGAAATCAGATTATAAATCTAAACATCACCTTAGCAAAAAACAAAGAACAGATTTACCTGATGTGCTTGCTGTTATCCTCTTTTCTGTATGCTCAGAAAAACCTTTAAGGGTCATGGATCAAACCCTCAGGGGTAAATCTCATCATGATCTTTTGAACAGTTTTTGCCAAGAACTTTAGGTAAATATCAGAAAACCAACCAGCATATCAATCATCAAGTACAAGGCTGAAACAAAGACACCACTGTCCAAACTAGAGGCTGAAAAGAAGCCACTAACAGCCCTAACAAATTCTGTCCAAGAATATAGGACTGCTACAGCAATGTAACAGTTTTAGGGCTGCCTCATCAAACCCTGATTAGGGTACTAAAGGTTGTACGCTAGATAGCATACACAGGTCACAAAAGGAGGACAGCAGCAGCATACAGTTGGCATCAGCAGCATACAAGTAGCACTTAGAAGTGACACAGCGGCAGCATAAGAGAGAAGAGGAATTGTCCTAAAAGGAGCCGCAGCCTAATACCCAGCAATAGAACTGATCCAAGGAGGGCCGCACCCAAACTCAGCAAGAGGATCAGATCCAAGGAGGCCGCACCCAAACTCAGCAAGAGAAAACAGATCCAAGGACAGCAAGAGAAAATAGATCCAAGGAGGCCGTACCACAAACTCAGCAAGAGGATCAGATCCAAGGAGGCCGCACCCAAGCTCAGCAAGAGAAAACAGATCCAAGGAGGCCGTACCACAAACTCAGCAAGAGGATCAGATCCAAGGAGGCCATACCACAAACTCAGCAAGAGAAAACAGATCCAAGGAGGCCGCACCCTTTATCAAACTGAACAAGAAGGAGCCGCAGCAAAATTTTAGACTAAGACTTGGCTAAGAGAGAAGAATGAATGTATATGAGTGAGAGGAGAGGTCTCTCCTTTCTATAGTTTGGTAGGGGTTTAGGGTTTAGCAAATTTAGCCCTAACTTTAGGGTTAGATTAAACCCTAATAATTAAACAAATTAAACAATTAATATTTTAATCATAAAATATTAAATGTTAATTAGAATAGTCAACAAGTCAAAATCAAGGCGGCTAACAAAGAACCAAACCACATACACATTAAGGAGGACGTAACTCAAACAAGGGGTTGCAAAGGTAATAAGACGAGGTCCAAGGGGGTTCTTTTTTAATGGCAAAATGTCCACAAGGGTCTCATGATATAACTTATAAGCTTTCATCATCCCAGCATAAGCGGAAGGTTAATGATGTGATCATGTCCTTCTTCTTAACTGCTCCTAGGTCTCATGGACCATCCCGGGAGAGAAGAAGATCACACATCATCTCGGCTTGGTACTTAACCAAGAAACTACCTGGTCCCAGACCAAGATACCCCAGAATGCAACTGGGGCCCCTAGATCACAACTAGGGTCTTATCCACCAAGGTACACAACCAAGGATCAATCCAAGCATCGAGCAAGGATTCCCTGGAACAAATCCAGGGGCCCTAGAACACATCTAGGGACTTATACCATCAAATTGTTTGGTCCTTGACCAAGAACCCCAGCAATGCACTGGGGGCCCTCACTGTTATGATCCAAATACTCAAAATATCATAAAATATCATAAGTACACACCATGTACAGAATGTCAACGTGGAGCTGAACGTGGAGCACAACTCCAATATAGATAAGTTACACAATAACTCCTTAAAGAATAGGGGAACCCCCTCCAAATAACCAAATACCTTTCATACTTCACAATTCACCTGTTAATAATGAATACATGATCTCTTATATATAACCATTCACACTTGCACATGAGGTCCCTTTATCACTAGGCCGACCCTATTACATATGTATTTACACATTACATGTACATTTAGGCCCATATATGCCCCCTCTTGGGGTCATATCATATACATTTAGCCATATATATACCCCCCTTGGGTCATAACATAGTACCCTCCTTCAAAAAGCTTTGTCCTCAAAGCTTTGCATTTAAAGGCTTCACATGTGATGAAACCAAATAATATGATTTTCTTATGTTCCTTCTTTCTTCATTCCATTGTTGATTATCTATCCATCCAAAATCAATTCTTTTTAGTCTTAATCCTTGGTGTGTAGTTGTTGAATAATTTTCTTTCCTTTGATTCCATGTATTTTTGTTGAAGCTTCTCCAATTTGTAGTCATTGTTGGTCTCTAATAATAGCTTGTTGAAGAGTAGTTTGGTGATGCCTTGTTCCATGAATATTGACAAGTATTCCATCTTCTTCCTTCATAATGTTGATTTCGTCCTTCTTGTCTTCCTTGAAATGTTTCTTGGTAATGAGGGTGTCGATACGGTTTCACATTTGATGGTCTTCCTTCACTTTGCACATGCATTTCATCTATCTTCTTTTCAGCGACAATGGAATCCTCGATCATCTTTGCTTGGTCTTTGATTACTCTAGCCTTCGAGATAATACCATCATATTTGGCATCTACATCCTCTAGATGGAGTTCAACTTCTTCATGTATCTTCTGTTGACCTTCTTGAATCTTGTCTTATTTCTCCTTTTGAAGCTGCAATGTGATCCCATCTAACAAATTTTGACGTCCTTCTTCAGTTTTGGCTTGTATTTCTGATTTTACCTTATCAGTATTTAAGGATTCCTCAACCTTCATGCAAATTTCATCTTCCAGTCTTTTGGTAGATTCTTCATTCAAGATCCTTCTTTCTTCTTGATTTTGACAATTCTTCTTTTCTTCTTTCAATCTCTTGACCTCATCCAATAATTTTTTATTATGGTTTCGTAATCTACATATCTCTTCATCTTTTTTTTTCAAATCTTCCCTTGACTCATCATTTTCCCACTTTGATTTACTATTGTTTTCTTGCTTTAAGTTCTTAACCTCCTTAATGAGTAATTCAATAAGGGATCGTATCTTAGATAGCTCCTCACCCTTCTTCTTAATCTCTTCCTTTGCTTCTTTTAATTCATCGTGAATTCTATACAATTCCTCCATTTTTGTATCCCTAATCCATTTATCTGAGAAGAGTTTTTCAAATTCTTCCCATGTGCAGTGCCATCTAGTATTTTGATCAACACTCATCCACCACTTCCAAGTTTCATCAAAAAAATAATTTATTGCCTTTGAAGGAGTCATATTATATTCACACATCATCTCAGCTTGGTACTTAACCAAGAAACTGTCTGGTCCCAGACCAGGATACCCCAGAACACAACTGGGGGCACTAGATCACAACTAGGGTCTTATCCACCAAGGTACACAACCAAAGATCAATCCAAGCACCGAGCAAGGATTCGCTGGAACACATCCAGGGGCCATAGAACACATCTAGGGACTTATACCATCAAACTGCTTGGTCCTTAACCAAGAACCCCAGCAATGCACTGGGGGCCCTCACTAGGGTCTTTTGCCTTGGCTCTAACTGCTTGGTCCCAGACCAAGAACCCCAGGAGTGTACTGGGGTCCTAGATCTCAGCTAGGGTCTTTGCCATCCTCCCGGAGAATGGCTCTTGCAACTGCATTAATTTTAACATAAACCTTGAGGTTAGAAGCTCTTCACCATAGCTCTAATATAGAACACTTGTGCACACACTCACACACCATTTCATCAAATCAAACTAACCATTTGTTTGCAGCTAAGTAACAGGACACAGCTCCCAGGGTATTGTGTCTGTATCCTGCATGTCAGACACTAACACGCTAGGACATGTGTCAGACACGTGTTTGGCACGTGTCCAAAAACAGGACACGTGTCGGACACGTGCCCTAGACATGTCCTACCTATTCAACTCTAAAAAACATTTTTCATTGTTATTTTCTCACATTCAGTTGTACAGAAAGAGCTCTTACGGTCTCTCATTGTGCAAGTGAAGGGTAAAATCAAGATTTGAAGGGATTCCAAGTGTTTTGTAAATGTTCTATTTACTAAAGAAATTGGATCTTTATGTCTATATTTCATTTTTGTATTAGTAATTTGTAATTTTTTTCATATATATATACACACATATATAAAACGTGTCCTCTGTGTCTCGTGTCCCGTATCCTCGTGTCATGTGACTTAGGTTTGCGGGTACCCAAAATCAACATGCAAGGAAAGACAAAGACTAACAAACCAATAGACCATCTTCAATACAACCATGCAATATTACCACTACTCATGCATTATGAGACGAACAAAGTTCGCTCACACAAGAATTATCCAAAATATCTAGAATATAGTAACCAAATCCATATGGACAAATATATATGTAATAAGAATGAATAATAAGATATAGATAGATGATTACAATTGAGAATGAGGGCTCGTTTATATACCCACGCAAGGGTGCCCTTTACCAATAGTCATGTCCTTTGAGACATGACCTTTCATTATTAATAATTATTATTTATTAATTATTATGCTATGAATATCTATTTATGTATATTTTATGTTCATAACATTGCCTTCCCCTTAAAAATGCTTTGTCCTCAAAGCATAATCACCGGAAGGCGTCTTTTTGAACTTTTGTTATGGCACACGATGTCTTCTCAAATCTTTTGTGCTTGTAGTTGCGACTCTCGACGAAACATGGTGATATAACCTTCGAATTCCCAAACTAATGTGTTGCATCTTTTGGGGAGTGATCCATCCCAAATCTACTTTCATTGGAAATGTTTGATGATTGATTGTTTCAAGTTGTTGATTTTGTCTTCGTTCTTTTTCAGTGTGATATTTTATTTGTTGGTAAGAAGAACATTGTTTATTTTCCTCTTTTCCTATTCGTTGGTCAAAAGGACTCTTGTGATTTGGATGATGATAAGGCATCCTAATCTCTTGTGACTTTTCCTTGGAATCATATTCTTTTGATGTTTGTAGTGATCTGTCCATGTAAGCATTCTTTTGAATATGACCATTATTTGACTTTGTATTGGTTCCTTTTTCTACTGTCGAGATTTGAATGTCGGATAAATTCTCTATTGGATTAGTCATTGTTTCCTTGTCGATTAATGATGTTTTGCGATATAGCGCTTCTTGTAAAGACTTCTTATCATGCTTGAGCTTTTAACCTGAGTTAATAAATCTTGATTATGTCGTCTTAATCGTAAAAGTTCTTCTTGATCTTCTGACTTGTCATCTTTATTTTTTGATTCTAGATTCTCCTTTCTTTCATCCTTTAAGATTTTAATTTGTTCTAGTAACTTCTGATTAAGGTTCCTTAGGCAGGAGCTTTCTTCCTCTTTTTCGGTTAATTTCTCTTTAAGACCTTGATTCTCTTGTTCCAACTTTTGAAAACACTGCTTCTTCTCCTTGGACTTCATGATTTTTGCAAGTAGTTTCTGATTATGATTTCTTAGGCGAGAAATCTCTTCGTCTTTTTCAATGATGATTTTGTCACATTTTTCTTGTCGATCTTGCAACTTCTGTATTGACTTCTGGT
>ML791309.1:607714-631130 GCA_009831015.1 Picea engelmannii
TAATGCATATATAAGAAGGTTATAACAATCAAATATGACACATACCATGATACCTCGGACCAATTACCTCATGGAGCAAGAGTCCTCTCCGATGCAAGCCCGGGCCGGTAGTGATGGAAGCTGCTACTGCTGACAAGACAAGTCTGGCTGAGAAGAAGGAAGATGGGCCCTCCAGGGCCATGCTCAAGTAAATCTCGCTCTTGGTACTCCATGTCTAGGACCATGTGGGCCTCGAGACATGATCTCCTAGTTATCCCTAGATATCGGGGATAACAGGCCCGACTTGCATCGTTCATCATCAGGATCCATTCCGTACAACTTGGTTTTGGTTTCGTTGCATTCCGACAATTTCCGTAATTTTGAGTTATTATGGGTCATATCTTAATTAATTTCACTAAGATGGTCATAATGGGCATATTACTTGGAGAAACCTCTTGGTGTAATAGCTCATCGGAATCGGGAGAAGAGCACTACAGGATAAGATGATGAGAAGTGACTTTCAGTGGCCAAAGAAGCCATAAGGATGGACAAATCACTTTTTAGAGGTAAAATGATCAATTAATTAATTAATTAAGTGATTTAATCAAGGAATAATAAAATAAAGTAAAAGTCACTTGGAGGGAAAAGGTCAACAACGAATTAGGGTTTCAGCAGTGAATTAGGGTTTTGGAAAGTTATAAGAGAAGAGTCAGTGACCTAATTCATCATTATGCAGATTATGACTTGTCATTGAGGAGAGGTGCATCTCAAGAGAGATAATTCAGTGGATTCCAGGAGGAAGACACCAGATGGTTGATTTCGGTGTTGAGAGACACACCCTAGTCACCGGGAATATCATTCAGGTCTTCCATCATTCTTCAGCAGCAGTTACACAGTGTTCAGCAACAAGGGCGCATTCATCCAAAGTGAGGGCGCAACTTCTAAGAGGGTTTTTAGTCGACTTATCCCATCCAGGGAGAATTCTGAGATTTCCCTCTGACCCATTTGAGAGGAGGGCAAGGCGCATCTTTTGTCTGGTTCCTCATCAGATTCCGACGAAGGAATCAACTAGGACGCATTTTCCAAAGTTGGACGTGCGACACTTTTGGCGGGCACATTTGGGGTTCCAGAGCGAGCATCAAACCAGATTCAGGGAAACCCTTCCGACCCATTTCCCAGTAGACCAAGACAGTCGTTTTGAGACATATCTCATCCAATTCCGACGGTGGAATCACTAGGATGCATTTTTCCAGAAGAAGAGGGGCGCATTCCCACAGGGGTATCCGTACGGGGTCTAGATTCATCAGCAGAGGGGTCCGACAGATACCAGTACTGAGGACTAGAGCAGGGCGCATCATTTGGGACAGTTTCCAAGCCATTCCGAGAAGTCTAGCTCCCAGGGCGAACTTTTCAGACTTCCAGCAGTTACCGTCAGAGCTGCCATAGTCCCAGCGCATCCATTGCTTCCACAGTGCTCCCATATTCCAGGTATTATCTTTTAGTTGCTTATTTGTATTCCGGCTAAGATCCTTTGTCTGTTGATCTAGTAGAGTATTGTCAGTTTATTCAACCACATTCAACCATTTTGTAATCCACAGAGATATCATAATACAAACTTTGCAGTCCTTTGTCGCGTTTATTATTTGTATGATCATTTATATGTTGTAGACCATTGATCCTACACACACATTAGCAGCGTTTCCTAGACTAACCAAGTCAGGAACATTACAGTGGTATCAGAGCTGGTTTTCCTGCCAGCCTAAGGGGAAAATCAAATAAGGATCTAGATACATCATTACTAGCGAGTGGATTGACAGGAGCATAGATGGAGCCTACACCCATTAGATGCAGGGAGCGTTGCTACAGTTGCAAAGTGCCTTGGAAGCCAAATCACAGATGTAGGGGTAAAGGGAAGGTGCACATTGTTGAGGTGCACTATGACAGCGAGGATGAGGAGATGCATGTGAATGCAACCATAGATGCCTATTTGGAGCAGTCCGATAAGGCTAGTCACTCTTGCACATCTGAGGGACAATTGTATGGACAGGATGATAGCGCATATCCTTCATCTTCCCCATCAGGTAATGTTGAGGATTCAACACTTCAGCATAGTGGTGACACTTGTGAGGATTCATATGTGTTGGCACTTAGACATGATGAGATTAGGAGGTTGGATGACCTACCGGTGGGTGTAGACATGGCTTCCAGGAAGTCATGTATGGAGAATGATGAGCTTCCTATGATGAGTGAGCCACATTTTTCATTTCTTAGTCACCTATGCTAGCCACGACACATGAGGATATCAGTGGCATTCATGATATGGTAGAGGAGCCTTGTGTGGGGATTGTACACAAGGAACATATGGATCTATAGACCCAAGAGGAGAGGTATGGCTTGGAGATAGTTGACCTTACACATACCTATCAGTATGAGGAGAGTGAATCACCACTCTTGGAGATTCCATTGATGGACCAAGTTGTGGAGACCGACAGCTTGTTGGGACACTTACTCCCAGGATCGATCTACAGTGATGAGGATGAACTCCTTATTGGTTGGAATGACCATAACACATGTCTGGACACATCTGTATGGGATCCAGGCACAGATGATATTAGTAGGGTGAGTGCACAGGAGGATACAGCTGCCCATACAGGATATGATGCGATTCAAATAGGGGTCGCAGTTGGTGATGGCGTGTAGTGGCATACAGGAGGACTCAGTAGCACAGGGGACAGTGGGCAGTTCAGTGCCTTATATTTTGAGGAGTGTGTTGTTGGGGATTTCATTATTGACACTAGCAGTGAGAGGCATGAGGTAGCACCTCAACGGGATTGTGACCAGGAGTCATGATACTTGGCAGGACAGTTGAGAGTCAATAAGGACATGATCATGACAGACACTAGATGCATTGATGATACACATGCATTGGTGGCAGGTTATTGTTGGAGGGCCTCGATGGCATGGGATAGTTCAGATGGGGGACTTGTCATTGATGACTTCCATACACTCAGGGAGAGAGTGATTGTGATGAGGGCCGACTACCGGCAATTGTTGAGGGATAGGGATTACCTATTGGAGGTTGGAAAGATGTATCACAAGGCACTGAGGGAGCAGGAAGTTGAGGTGGACCGACTCACTCATGAGTTGGTGAGGACACGAAGATTCTCGGAAGGCACACAGACAACCCTTCAAGAATCGGAGTCCATATCAGAGGAGCTCCTTGAGGAAATTAGACAGAGATCCACTACATCTATTTCAGCAGAGAGTCAGATATATCCCTCAGCCACATTGCGGAAGGATGTTGGTGGTTTAGCAGTGGACCACCAGTTGAGGGAGGAGCATGAGGAGTACCCAGGATCACTGATGAGTATGGAGAGATATGATCCAGAGATACATGAGGATGTCCATAGGTCACAGGGACCACCCTTCACGAGGGGTGTTGAGACAGTTGAGCACACACGTACATAAGGGGATTCCAGATCCAAGGGCAGTTATGAGGACACTTCCATTTGTGTTCCAGGATTGGTTGACCTTCATGTAGAGGATGACCCCATAGTACACCCAAGATCCAGGATGTTGCAGGTGTATACAGAAGATCACATGAGTATGCAGGGGCACACAGTGATGAGTGGTAGTTCACAGATACATACAGAGTTGTACAGTGGGATTCAGGGGGACGCACTGGATTGCAAGGAGGAGATGTACTTAGTAGAGCATGGAGATTCCTCTCCCTTGCAGCAGTATACAAATCTGGGAGATCACCTTCACTGTAGCAGCGGTTGCGTGAGTGATGATGGATGGAGAATGATTGACCTGCAGTTGGTGGAGGTACCTACCATTGTACCCGATGGTTGGTGTTCAATGATGAGTACAAGTGATTATTTACCATGGGTGTTGATGGACTAGCTTTTGGTTAAGTCCTTTGGATTGACCAAAGCAAATGATACTTTCCAGTCCTACAGTTGGTTGAAGATATTTATGATAGCCTTTCCCGATACTTTCATCATTGACAGCAGCACAGGGGGAGCTAGACAGTGGCAGGGGCCATGGAGAGTTGGTAGGCCGAGACCACTTGACAGGAGTGTCTTGATTGCATTCATCAGGATAGGGGTGGATCATCAGGGGCAGACAGTTGAGGCCATGGGCGTGATGGGGAGTAGCCTAGGCCATGGGGCAGAGGATATCTCAAAGGTTGCTACATATTCAGACTCTCATTGGGATGAGGGTGGAGTGCTTTCGAAAGTTACCAGTAGGGCACACCAACAGTTAGTGGGGATTGGAAATGATGAACTTCCAAATTTGACATGGGATCCGGGAGTCCATTTGGTCAATAGTTTGTTTCATCTTATGAGGATCCAGGAGTGGAGGGTCCAGTATGGATACTTTGAGAAGACAGTCATGATCAGAGTAGAGCAGCATCGACATGATGATCCCTGTTAGAGACTAGCATGGGACCCTCGGATTACAGGACCGGACATTTCATTGACTGATGGAGAAGAGTGGACGTTTGCAGGGGGGAGTCACTTTGATTTTCCATTGAGTTTCAGTATTGGGGAGAGCACATCACTGACTGGTGGTTTGTTGAGGTCTTGTACTACCTCACTATGGCAGCATCATGTTCAGTCGATGGGGGTCGTGTTGAGTTTGGTATGGTTTGGTAAGATAGACCCATTTCAGGTTGAGGCCATGTGTTATTTGCAGGAGACTCATGTTGTTGAAATGTTACAGAACTATAATCCACAGGGCATTGTAGTTGACATTCTAATATGGGATCCAGGGATTGGAGTGCTTGGTAGTTCAGCGTTTGATGGAGTTGAGTTTCGAGTAGAGTAGTTACTCAAGGAGTTGACTAAGATTCCTCGGCCATTGATCATTCTACTCATCAGGAGCATGTGGGTGTCATGCGTGGTGAGCACTTGGAGATACCACATCTTGAGGGGAGTCTACCTTGTGTCACATAGGTGGATATGGGACCCCGGTATCATATGTAGTTGGATTCAATTATTGCTTGAGGACAAGCAATATTCCGACAGGGAGGACTATAATGTCCCCATTTTGGGACATTATAACTTTACAGAGTGTTATGCCTATCAGAGTAGCCAGATAGGGGTGACAGAGAGTTTGGGAGATATTGAGGGGTTTTATTGGGCCCGACTTGCATCGTCGGGATCCATTCCGCACGACTTGGTTTTGGTTTCGTTGCATTCCAACGATTTCCGTAATTTTGAGTTATTATGGGTCATATCTTAATTAATTTCACTAAGAAGGTCATAATGGGCATATTACTTAGAGAAACCTCTTAGTGTAATAGCTCATCGGAATCGGGAAGAAGAGCACTACAGGATAAGATTATGAGAAGTGACTTTTAGTGGCCGGAGAAGCCATAAGGATGGATAAATCACCTTTTAGAAGTAAATGATTAATTAATTAATTAAGTGATTTAATCAAGGAATAATAAAATAAAGTAAAAGTCACTTGGAGGGAAAAGGTCAACAACGAATTAGGGTTTCAGCAGTGAATTAGGGTTTTGAAAAGCTATAAGAGAAGAGTCAGCGACCTAATTCATCATTATGCAGATTATGACTTGTCATTGAGGAGAAGAGGCGCATCTCAGGAGAGATAGTTCAGTGGATTCCAGGAGGAAGACACCAGTTGGTTGATTTCGGTGTTGAGAGACACACCCTAGTCACCGGGAAGATCATTCAGGTCTTCCATCATTCTTCAGCAGCAGTTACACAGTGTTCCGCAGTAAGGGCGCATTCATCCAAAGTGAGGGCGTAGCTTCTGAGAGGGCTTTTAGTCGACTTATCCCATCTAGGGAGAATTCTGAGATTTCCCTCCGACCCATTTGAGAGGAGGGCAAGGCGGATCTTTTGCCTAGTTCCTCATCAGATTCCGACGGAGGAATCAACTGGGACGCATTTTCTAGACTTGGACGTGCGACACTTTTGGCAGGCACATTTGGGGTTCCAAAGCAAGCATCAGACCAGATTCAGGAAAACCCTTCCGACCCATTTCCCAGTAGACCAAGACGGTCGTTTTGAGACATATCTCGTCCGATTCCGACGGTGGACGCATTTTCCCATAAGAAGAGGGGCGCATTCCCCTAGGGGTATCCGTCCGGGGTCCAGATTCATCAACAGAGGGGTCCGACAGATACCAGTACTGAGGACTAGAGCAGGGCGCATCATTTGGGACATTTTCCAGGCTATTCCAAGAAGTATAGCTCCCAGGGCGAACTTTCCAAACTTCCAGCAGTTACCGTCAAAGCTGCCATAGTCCCAACGCATCCATTGCTTCCGCAGTGCTCCCATATTCCGGGTATTATCTTTTAGTTGCTTATTTGTATTCCGGCTAAGATCCTTTGTCTATTGACCTAGTCGAGTATTGTCAGTTTATTCAGCCACATTCGGCCATTTTGTAATCCACAGAGATGTCATAATACAAACTTTGCAGTCCTTTGTCACGTTTATTATTTGTATGATCATTTATATGTTGTAGACCATTGATCCTACACACACATTAGCAGCGTTTCCTAGACTAGCCAAGTCAGGAACATTACAAATGTCCTTGATTCTTGGCAAGAAAAGACTTGGGTAATCTTTATATTGCTTCTTAGATTTCAAGAATTCATCGCAATTAACAGAATTGTGATATTCATCACAAAAGTCACACCATGGAGAGGATTGCCTTACCTTTTCTTCTTTAAATTGCCTTTTGTCCTCTAAGAGTTCTTCACAAGTGAAGGGATCGTAGTATTCATTATAGAAGTCACACAATGGAAGGGTAGAGGCATTTTCTATTGAAGTTCTGAGATCTTGAATGTTGTGTCTAGCTAGGGAATAAGGTCAATTCATGTCCAATTAAGAGTGTATGGTTTGGTCACGAAAAGTTGAGAAAAGAAAATTGAGGTCATTTCCCCATTGTATGGTCACCATTTATGTCGACGCCCAAAACAAACATTCAAACACCAACATCCAAAACATTCTTGTAGGGCTAGTCCAGAGGAAAAGGGGAATGAAACCCAAGTTGCTTTAAGCCCTCAAACCAATTATTCGTAAGGGAATCGATTTGTTAAAAATGTTAGTGGATCTACTCTGCCTTATAGGTAATAAGTCTCCTTAATGTTTGCGAGATAAATTTTAATACGAGCCATACGGTATCAATAAATTTAGCATTAAATGCAAATTAATGTTGCTATTATAGATTAGAAATTAAGCTCCAGTTGTTAAAATTAAAAAATGTTAAATTAAATGAATCAATAAAGCAAGCATGCATAAAATGAAATGAAATGCATATGTCCAATATAAACAACATTTATCTTAGGCAAACTTTGTACAAAATAACGAAGTAGAAAGCATGAAATACAAGCTTTTTGCAAAAAGCAAAAAAAATAGAATGGTAATATACTATGTTGCATTGGTTTTCAAGATGGGGGAACAACGGGGATGGGGGGACACATCCCCGGCATGACTAGAGCACACCCCCAAATTTTTTAGGGGACGACAGATTTGGGACAACAACAATAATAATAATAATAAATATTAAAATTTTAGAATTCACCATAAACATTTGTAGTTGCTTTTAAGCATAACAGACTATACTATATGGTATTATGCACAGCCCTTACACTTGCTAGTTCTGAAAAAGATCGAACAATTTTAAAAAGGGCCAAGTGACACATTCCATTATTGGCCCCTAGACATGAATAAAACACAGTTTAACTTTAGGAAACTTAAGTGTAACTATTTTCAATTTGCAATAAGGTCCATGAAGGGTCTCTGAAACAAAGAATTGTCTTTATAGCAAATTTTCTTTCTCATATTTCTTGTTAATGATAATTATGTTTTATCTGAAGGCATTCTTCTCGATAGGTTTTGTGAATTTTTACAGCAGCATTGAAAACCACTATAGAACACTTTGGTTTTGTAAAGAGATTAGATTCATATTTGAGAATAAGAAGGTGATTGAATAAGAATTTATTCAAACATGTAGTACCCAATGCGAATCACTACTATCTAATTGTTTTCATGATGCTTGAGGTTGGGATGGTGGAAGTACTAGACTTGAATGACTCATGGAAACCTAAGTTGCAGGAAACATCCCTACCCCCCCTGTTTCCCCGGCTGGTACGGTACGAAACGCAGAAACGGGTACGGTACGGCCAGCGGTGTTTCCTGGCCGTACCGTGCCCGTACGGCCAGGTTTCGGCAGATTTTAAAGATGAACTAGGTCGTCACAACAGTGTATATTTGTAAAATATTATTCCATTACAGTTTATTTTCAAAATTTCATTGAGATATTCAATTTGATTGGCAAAACTTCATGTGCATTTCCTTTCCTATCAAATGGTCCCCTCTCCTGTACAAGAAGCTTCTAATTTCAGGTAGGTTGACAAAATGCATGTGCATATTTGGTTTATTCAGGTATGTTGACAAAATACAAGCAATCTATGATCAATCTAGTTTTACAGATTCAATTGACGTTTATTAACTAAAATGTTAGATTTTTCAGTCTATATTGAGACCAACAATTTCATTATTGTTTTGATTTTGCATGTGGTCAACTCTTTTTTAGTCTGTACACCAGTTGTGTTATATATGCAAGCAATCATATGTCAATTTGATTGCAGAATGAGGTTTAACCGAGTTCTTTAACATTTACTGACAAGTTGTGCTTTTTTAAAAGCAGGTTGGAGTACTGAATTAATAATGAACATCTCCATTTTATGCACCACACCCACTCTTAGAGATGTCTTATCAAATTCATATGTTTCCAATCCATAATGACATCCACAAATCTGTTTTGGCACTAAGGATTTTGGTCACATTTACAGTTCACAGCCTATTGTTTTGCCATCCTTTTATACAGAATAGGTAAAGAATATTTTGTATTGACCCTTGATTTTGCTTAACTAGGAGTAGGGTTTATTTTTTAGGAGAGTTGTCTATGTTTGGGTGATCTATATTTAACTCAATGTTTATGCTTTTATCCTCGGCAGATAGAATTAATTATTAAACCAACTTTGTGGATGGAAGACTTGATCTTGTTGAATAATAGACACCTTCAGTTTTGGTATGCTTATGGTACAAGCCTTACATACCACAAATATACACTGCTGTGACGGCTATACACTGGTATGCTTATGGTACAAGCCTAAAAACTATATATATTTGTTTTTAATTTTTTATATACGACGTTTCCCCCGACGTTTCCCCTGACGTTTCCATTTTTTGAGGGCCTGTTTCGTATTGTCCCGGTTTCAGAAACTCGGAAACGTTTCCCCGTTTTGTGCAACTTAGATGGAAACCCATGTCCAATATATAGAAGCTGAGATGACCCCAAAAATGAGAAGAACAAGCGCAATAACCACAAGGATCAAGCCCTTTGAAATATTGCATTTCTTGGTTTTTCTTGGTTTTTTGAAATGGAGGGTTAGCTTGATGTAATGTTGTTACTGAAAAGACAATAGTTAAATCACTAGAACCCAAATCGAAACCCATCATCATCATCATCATAATAATAATAATAATCTATTTTTAAGATCACGGCCAAGCCAAACACCAAATTGGTGTATGAGACCCCCTTGTTTGTGGGATAAGGGACCCCCTTCGGCCAACAATTTGACTGGTAAAGTCTACGGAGGCATACATACCCTACCCCCCTATGGATTTGAACTTGTGACCTCTTAGGAGGAAACACATGTTTTGAGTTGCAACTTGTACAACAGATTTAGATTCAGTGTAATACAAAAAAAATGTATGGGAAAAATGATCATATTGCCAATCATCAATGCCCATTGTCAAAATTGAAGATACATGCCTAGAATATCCTCGAAATTTACCCAGAACATCCTTAAAATCTGCAATCAACCTTTTAAAATGTTTCATTTCTTGGTTTTTTGACATGGAGGGTTAGCTTGTTATAATGTTGTTGCTGAAAAGACAATAGTTAAATCACTAAAAACCCCAATCAAAACCCATGTTTTGAGCTTCAACTTGTACAACAAATTTAGATTCAATGTAATACATAAAAAAATGGATGGAAAAAATGATCATATTGCCAATCAATGTCCATTGTCAAAACTGAAGATACATGCCCAAAATATCCCCTGAATCTACCCAAAACATACCTGAAATATGCCATGAACATCCACGAAATCTATCTAGAACATCCCTTAAATATGCTTGGAATGTCTTGGGGACGGCCAACAAGTCCTCGAGTCCCCAATGAAGTCCCCAACAATTTGGGGATGTTTCCTAGGGTTCCACAAGTCCCCAAAACACCGAAACAACAAGTACATGGTCTATTTCGGGTGGGGACAGGTCCCCGTGCAACGTAGGTAATATAAAATACAAAGAGAAGAAGCAAATATGCATAGAACGATAATCTTTATTAAATATTGTTTGATTGGGCAACCAAATGATAATAACCCAAAGACAAGGTTGATAACTAGTTAGGCTCCCAACAAGTGGGATGTTTTTGAAACCATATGCCACTTGTAACAACAAATCCATCAAACATGAGAAGCCTCAGACAATGAAAAATATTTAGGAAATCAACACTCAGATTGTCTGAAAAGAATTTGTACACATGATTCTATTAGTCTTCAAAGTATGAACAAAAATGTAAAACCATGTACACAAATAAACAAATATACTAAGCAATAGGACATGACCCCCAAGGGTGTCGTGTCCATACCCTCTGTCTCGAACACAGACACGCTAGGACATGTGCCCGACACGTGTCCTAAAACAAGACACATGTCAAACACGTGCCCTAGACGTGTCCTACCTATTTGACTCTAAAAAATATTTTTCATTGTTATTTTCTCACTTTCGGTTGGATGGAAAGAGCTCTGACGATCTCTCATTGTGCAGATAAAGTGTAAAATCGAGATTTGAAGGGATTCCAAGTGTTTTGTAAATGTTCTATTTTCTAAAAAAATTGAATCTTTATGTCTATATTTCATTTTTGTATATGTGTGTGCGTGCGTATATATATATAATCCATGTCCCATGTCCTCATGTCATGTGACTTAGCAAATATACCTTCTAACAAAAGCACATTTGTTTTCACCCCAATGCTTGACCTCTATTGTAAGCCATCCTGCCGTTATAAGCATCTCTCAAGCTACTTGAGAAGCTAAATAACATGGAATTGAATTTCTCGCGCAAAACTCAATCATACCTATTTTTCTCTCCTCCTTTATTTAGATCTCCTTCTTGTGTCATGTGACTTAGCAAATATACCTTCTAACAAAAGCGCATTTGCTTTCACCCTAATGCTTGACCTCTGATGTAAGCCATCCTACCGTTATAAGAAATTCAATTCCATGTTATTTAGCTTCTCAAGTAGCCTGATAGATCAAAGTTCAATATTACCTATTTTTTTCTCCTCCCTTTATTTAGATCTTCTTCTCCTCCTGCCTATTTGACTCTAAAATATATTTTAATTGTTATTTTCTCACTTTCAGTTGCATGAAAAGAGCTCTTATGGTCTCTCATTGTGCAGATGAAGGGTAAAATCAAGATTTGAAGGGATTCCAAGTGTTTTGTAAATATTCTATTTTCTAAAAAAATTGAATATTTACATCTATATTTCATTTTTTTTTGTATATATATATATATAATCTGTGTCCCATGTCCGTGTGTCATGTGACTTAGAAAATATACCTTCTAACAAAAGCACATATGCTTTCACCCTATAGCTTGACCTCTAATGTAAGCCATTCTGCCATTATAAGCATCCGTCAGGCTACTTGAGAAGCTAAATAACTTGAAATTGAATTTCTTCCGCAGAACTCAATCATAGCTATTTTTTTCTCCTCCCTTTATTTAGATCTCCTTCTCCTCCTTATATCGAAGGGAGAATGGCAGCTGAAATGGCATAATTGCGTCATGATTTATATAATAAATAAATTTGAGCATAATAATAATAAATTTTGGATGGTTGGTAATTGGAAGGTCACCTAGGTCAAATGTGGGTTTAGGTGCCTAAGTAAACTAAGGGCCCAACTGTTAAACTAATGTACAGATTTCTAATCTCGACAAGACAAAATCTAAGAGCTTCATTCAAATAATAATTGCCTTCATTATACAGTTCCCATAAATTGCATTCTAATCTCAAAATTAGATTGCAAGGAAGATATCCATTTTCATCCTCATCCAAACATAGATAGCAATAAATACATATAGATGCATTTAAAACAACTACATTTTGTAGCTTCAAAATATTTAACAATCCAAAATAGATATGTTCATGTATGGTAATAAGTTATAACTAAACTTGTTTCCAATCAATCGTAGAACAGATGCATCAGAAGACATCTCATAATAAATATCAGTGTAAGCAGCCTTGTTTAGGTAAACATTGTTCTCATTTTGAGTAGGAATTTGAGTCCACTCGAGAATATCATCCACGGGTTGAACGATGGCCTTGCCTTCAACTACTTGTAAGGAAAAAACAGCTTGCTTCCTAGCCCAACATTCCATATCCATGATCATAATGAATCCAACATTAAGTTCATGCAATTGTTGACTTAAAACCATGCATCAATGCAACATTAAGCTCATGCAATTGCTAACTTAAAACCATGCATCAACCCACACTATGCATACTACAGGCACTGAGATCAATGCAACAAGGGTATGTGATAGTGACAAATATGTGCATAAGGAAAAGGAGGGGCACTAGAGAAAGTAAACAAGTGAGGGGAAGAACTTGTGAAAATTCCAAGCCCTAGGTGAATAAAGTCCTTATGATCTCAAACAAACAAGTAAATTACTGAATTTAATTAATGCTGAAATTAAATTCAAACCATGGCATCAATCACACAATAGTTGGAAATCAAATAGTAGAAGCATAAACAATTTCACACATATACAAGTAATTACTCCAAATCCGTTTTTCATTCCTTCAAAAAACTTACAAGGAAACCTCCACAAGCCGCCATAAAAAACAACAATTGCACGATTATCGAAATCACCTTGAACTAAGCGAAACAGCCTCAAAATGAACAATTATCAAATGCACCGATCCAAGTCTGCCTCTGAATGCCTAAAACTTCCCTCTTGCCAAGGGCTTGGTTAGAATATTAGCTACTTGTTGATCAATGCAATATACTAGAGCTTCATGGCTTCCATCTGAATCTTGTCTTGTATGAAGTGATCTATGCTCGCTACTAAGATAAGTGCCACGGAAGTCTACTTCCTGCTAATAAACCTAGATACCATCATTGATCCCAAGCTATAGTAGCACCCTAAGGTGCTCTTCCTATATGTTACACCGCCTACCCAATCTAAATCTAAATACTCTTGCAACTTCACTTCATAACCTCCAAGATATCTCAGACCATACTCCATTATGCCCCTCAAACATCTGAGCACATGTTTTGTTGCCACCTAATGCCCCTACCTTGTCTCCACCATGAACTGACTCAAGGTGTTCACTACAAAACAAACATGGGACTCCTTCCCACTTACTTCAAAACCCAAAGATACTCTATGTACACTTCTTCCTCAATGATCCCATTAAGGAAAGTTGTCTTAATATCCATCTTATGTATCTTCCATCACATAAATGAAATCAAGGACATAACCGCTCTAATGGAAATGTACCTAGTGACTGGAGCAAAAGTCTCCTCGTAGTCCACTCCCTCTCTTTGGGAGAACCCTCTCGCCACAAACCTCGCTTTGAACTTCTCAATGCTGCAATCTGCAGCATGCTTGATCTTGTAAAGCCACCCATAACTCACAACTAACTTCCCCTCTAGTCTTAGCACTATGTCCCAAGCATCATTCTTCGTGATGGAGGTGTACTCCACCATGGCATCCCGCTAAACCTGTTGGTCTACTACCTCCTGAAAACATGAAGGCTTGGAATCTAGAATGTTTCCCATCAATGCCATATAGTTTGGAAACTTCTTCTGAGGTCTGCTCTCTCTGAATGTGCTCCTAAGAGTCTCAACATGCTCCTAAGCATCCCTCAATGTTTGAGTGAACCATCGAGGTCTCCTGACAGAAGTAGAAGAGGCTATTGTCTCCCCCCTTCACCTAAAGGTTGTTGTCCTGCGCTAGAAATCATTGATGACCCAAGCTCAACCTTTGGAGCTTCCTGCTCCTCATCCTCTATCACTAGGTCTAGAATCTCCTTAGATAAGCGCTTGCTACTTGGGAAAGCAACCTTGGCATGCTTGCCAAGCATGGACCCTCTACATACACCATGTTGTTCAATACTGAACTCTAGAAAACTTGTGACTATCTCCCTTAAAATAAGCATCGCCCTGTGATGCAAGTGCCCCAGCCTCTTGTGCCACAACTTGCACAAGTTGTCACTGTTATGCACCAGGGCTTGAACGAGTTCACCTTGCAACCTGTACAACTTACCTTCTCTAACACCTATTACCTAAGTTGTATCTGGGCTAGATTCCTTCAGTCTGATGAGGACTTACTAGTTCTTGATCTCCATTGCAAATCCCTTATCCTCCATAATTGAAACTGAAAGCAAGTTCTTCCTGCGACCTGGTACAAACAAAAAATCTTCAAAATCTAAAGAATTACCTAACTCGAGCTAAAAGGGAATAGTGCCAACTCCTGCTACTTGGTACTTGGCATCATCACCAAGCTCAATCTATACTCCTGAGTCCTGCTTCTTCAGGCTAGAAAACAATTGTCAAGCTAATGTCATATGTCGAGATGCCCCACTGTCCACATACCACACATTCCTCGAAATTGTGTTGGTAGAAAAGCAAGATACCAACGAGAAATCCTTCTTGAACTTAGAAGCAAACTCGTTCATTTGAGTTTTTGTAGAGGCTACTACCTGTTTCCGTTGTTGCTCCCCTTTACCCTTCTTCTCCTCTAAACACTATGATGCATAAGAATCGTGCTTATGATAACCGAAACACTTGATTTTACTCAAGTCCTTCTTTCCTGGCTGTGAGGTTGACTCCTCACTCTTTCACATACCCTTGTTGGGTCCTTTAACTTTGCCCTTATTTGACTGACCAAATAGAGCTAGGTTATCTTCAACATCATCTTTGCTGGCCTTTGACTCCATTTGAGTCTCCTCCTGGATACAGTCATCCCAAAGCCTCTAAAAGTTAGGAAGCTTCTCCCAAGCACAAATACCTTTGACAAATGATTCCCATAAAGCTAGGAATCCATTCAATGTCATGTTCACTAGCTCTGCATCTTCAACCTTCTCCCAACTGTTGCAAGTTGATCAAGAACCTGTGTGACCTTCAGAAGGTAATTGGTGACCGAGTCAGATCTGGTCATCACTACGGATCTGAGTTTGTTTCACGATATCATCTTCCTATTTATGTTCTGACTCTGGTAAAGACTAACTAGGGCATCGAACACCTCATTCTCCATCTTCTTCTCGAATATGTGAGGGATCGAATGATTCTTTATGGCATCCAAGATCATCTTCTTGGCCTTCACTTCCCTCTCATTATGAGCTATCAATTGCTGTGAATCTGTAGGCAAAGTCACAATGTCCTTGATAACATCCCAGAGATCATTCTCTTCTAGTAAGAGTGTAAGCCTCACCTTCCATGATAAGAAATTCGAGGCACCATCCAATCTGTCCTCAAACCTGAGGCACGTTGCTACCATCTCTGAGATCTACTGCACAAACTCTCAAATCTAAAAATAAAACTTTGAAACTCTCTCACTACTGATCCTTCTTCCCCACAATTGATTTACCATTGCAAATCCTAAAGAATCTCAATCAAAGAAATAAGCTTTGATACCATGTAAGAATCCCAAGCCCTATGTGACTTGTTATCACACAAATTGTAGGTTGGGCAAAGCCCGACCCAATCCACAAGAGTGAGACAACTATGGGAGTACCTACCCACTGTCACCTTAAGGATTAGATAGACACTCCCCTCGCTTTAGTGATGATAAATCACCACAAGGGAGGAATCCCGGTGACCTTAGGACGATTGAGGTAGAAAGTGGTAGAATGGCCAATGAAACCCCTATAGGTCAGTTTTGGAGATGGATAAAGGCTTGGAGAAGAGGTCTTGTGACTGAGGAATGGTTTCCAAGTGTTGAGTACCTGCACCACAGTGTTAGCCCTGAACAGAACAAGACAATTGATCGAGATACAAGCCAAATAACCAAGGGGACAAGCAAGGAAAGCTTGTTGTCCTAAATTTGCAGCAGTATATCAAATTTATATCAGCAAAGTAAACTAGCAAGTGGCTGCAAAATATGTTGTCAAAAGTCAAGTGAAAGATACTAGAAACTAAGCTAGCAATGACTAGTTTAACTTCCACAGAATAGAACAAGATTTAAATGGCTTTTAGGGTTGTTTATCAGGTGTTATCAGCAAATTATTATAACAGCCATGTGTCTGTAGCAAACAATTGCTATAGCTGCAAAATCTAACCGCTGAAATCAGCAAACAATCCACCCAAAAGATAGTAAATGACAAGTAGGTTAGTTATGGCAGCTTGCAAGCAAATTTTAATGGTAGAGTAGTGAGCAATGAAAGAGTTTAAGTGAGTTTTGTTGCAGCCCTAATGGCTGTAGCATTAAATTGATTACAACAAGAGAGTTACAAGGCTAAGCTAGACGCCCTAGTGGCTCAAGCAAGCTTATAGCACTAAGAAAATATTATAATTTGAACAAATGCAATATGTCAAAATTTCACGTATATCAATGTAATGATTTTATTTCTCCAATGCAAATTAGACTAGTGCCTTGCCAATTGGGTTATGGAGTCTTGGGTGTAAGAGTTAGACTTACTACTTCTCTAGGGGTGTGTTAAGGCTAAATTTGACACCCTAGGCTTTAGGTCGGTTGTAGATTGAGGGAATCAAACTAGGCTTAATTTAGGGGTGGATCCTAAGGTCACAACTAATATCACCCCTCTCGTTTTGGGCTGGTGCATGCCAACCACAGGGAGGCTACCCTAGGGCGTGTTGCTTGATGGATGAAAATTTACCTGCAAAACACAAATCAAACGAGCACAATATGGTTTTGGGATGAGGGTTAGATAACCTCACCCAAAAGTAGCATAAAAAATAATTTTAAATGAATTTTGGTGGAAAACCCTAAGCAGAGCGAACCATTAGAATGCAAAAGACAAGAAATCAAGAAGGAAGAGCACTTCAAAGGTGCCAAATCAACCCCTAATGAAGGATGAGCTTCAAACACATGCAATTAATTAGAAATTAAATATAACAACAAGAATCTAGGCCAAAATCAACACATAAGACTCTTTATTCATGTCAAATCAGAGGAATGGCTCCATCACAGAGAAAAGCCAAGAACTGTTACAATAATCTCCAAGAAACTGAGAATCTGAAGCTAGAATGAGAGGTAGAATAGAATAAGAGATAGAATAGAATGAGAGAGTAGTAATGCTCCTGCAATAGAGTGATCAACCTATCAACTGTGAAAGAATGTTGCATATATAGCTAAATGCATGAAGAATTCACCCTGATGTTTCCAAACTGGGCCAAAAGCTAGCCAATATCCCTCACCCATGTGTCAATCTGTCCACCTGCCATGTGTCAATGCATGAAAACCTGCTAAAATTGGTTGAGCGCACCTTTCCCAAGCAATCTGATCAAATCTGAGGGTTATCTGGAGGAGAATGGAGGTCGAATGGGTCAAAACTGGTTAGTTATGAAGAAGTTGTGGCCAAAAAGGTAAGAGGGGCGCATCTCATGGAGAGAAATAGGGCACATGAGTGATAGAGGAGAAGGAAAAGGGAGAAAAGTAAAAAGTGGAAAGCTTAAAGCAAAAGCTAAAGCATAAAAAGTGGAAAGTTTGGAAAGGGAAAGAGTGGAAAGCTAAAGCAAGAAAAGTGGAAAGATGGGAAAGGAAAAAGATGAAAACTAAAGGCTAAAAGCTAAAGCAGAAAGTAGACAACTCGTCCAGTTTGACCTTTGACCTGCTTTTAGAATGCTTGATGACTTTGGGAAACTTCTTTGTTTTATCCAGTTTTCATTTAGCAAGTGTTGGGCGCCTTAGTGGACCCGGTTTTAGGAGGAAAAGGACCCATATTTAAGAATGTGGGCCCCACATGGGTTGCCACCTCACCCTGCCACATCATCACTTGTGCCACCTCATCACCCAAAAAGTAAAGTTGTCCAAATACCATCAAGTTTATACTCATTGGAAGCAGAATTGGACAAGGAGTAAGAATATGTAGTCAAATAACTAATGCGAGGGGTTAATAAGATCCTCATGGGCAAGAAGTGTCCCATAATGTTGCAAATCTCTCATACTCAAGCCTGGAAACTGAAAACTCATCCTGTAATAACTCGGAAATCACTTAAACAAGCTCTAAACTCAACACCTATAAGAAACCATCCTCTAACTGACCAGAACAAGCATCAATGTGCCTGGAAGACCTCTGAATGATGGTCCTGTGCTATCAAGAAGAACCTCTAAATGCCAGC
Source organism: Picea engelmannii (assembly GCA_009831015.1). NCBI lineage: Eukaryota > Viridiplantae > Streptophyta > Pinopsida > Pinales > Pinaceae > Picea > Picea engelmannii. Next base: position 626,118 of record ML791309.1, read on the forward strand.
CTGAAAGGATAGACTAGCCCTTTGACCATCCAAATGTCAAGGGTGAGATTTTGGGGTCAACAAGTGTAAGCCCTTTTACTTCTTCGAGCAAGTAAATCCAACAAGGTAAATCTAGGAGGGTGTAAGCCCTTTTACTCCTAGCAACCTTTGCAATAACTTATCCAACAACAATTATGATAGACTTAGTGGAGGGTATATGCCCCTATACTCCTCAAAGGGTTTAAACAAGAATAACCATGAAATAAGAGAGAAACATCAACAATATGTAGAAATTTGTTACCAATTCCAAAGATAGCAAGATAAACCCTCATCAACCAAGCATATTACATCACAAAGCAAGAACAAGCACCAAGAGAGCTAGCACACCACTTTTCCTCCAAGAGACAAGTATCAAGCATCCAAAATTTGCACAAGAGAGAGACATGTGATTTGCCCAAAGAGGGCAAAAATTTCAGCCAAGCTTATGTAATTCTCAAGTGTTATGATATGTCTAAATGAAATGTCATGACCTTTATTTATACAAGGTCTCACCAAACAAATTTGTTCACTTAGTTGAGGGTAAAACACAAAGTAAGAAGGCTGACCTCCTTAATTTGCCCCTCTACAAATTATAATTCAAAATTTACATAAAGATTCCCCTAAGAGGGATGACGTCAAGCCCTAATTAGCCTACAAGTGAAACGCTTTGGCCTCTAGAAGAAATCGTTGGGCCTCCAAAGGCCATGGAGCAAGCCACATAGTGCTCCAAAGCATAGCGAGAAGTCTCTCTTCGTCAAAAGATTGTCAAGTCATCATCAAGACCACCAACACCATCGAACCCTAGCCCTCAAAGATGAAATCATGCCCTAGAGTGTGACGTTTTGGGCCTCCAAGGCCAAACATTGGGCAAGTGGAGGGCTAGTTGTTGAATTTTCACTATGCTAGGCTCAAGCATGAGGTTTATTTCATTTTAGCATTTACTTGAACCATAAACAAATGCGGCTACACCATTCGCAATTGTTGCAATAACCAAGATCACAAGAAGAAGTACCATGCACAAGAACACAAGAAATATCCTAGGAAACCCTTCTACTCAAGGGAAGAAAACCCAGCAATCCTTTGTTATATTCTCAAGAGAAAGACCTCCCACACCATAGACTTAGCACATAAAAGGGTGCTCTCCAAAACCAAGAAGCTAGCGCCCAAGAGAGGTGCGCACTTCAACCCTAGAAGATGTACTTGCTGAAATTTTCAAATGACAAGTGACTTTTGTGTGTTGTGTGTTGTGTGTGGTGTGTTGTGTGTTGTGTGTGGTGTGTTGTGTGTTTCCTCAATGGGGAAATTACCTTTATTTATATTAGACCAGACAGACCAAAAGTGGTGTCTATTGGCACAACAGGGTCGACCTCAATAACTCAGAAAACAATTAATTATTACAATAAACATTAATTATCTTTCACATATGGTGGAGCCCACTTGTACCCTTTACATCACAATTAGGGTTACATGTAAATCTCACTCTCAAACAATATAGCAAGGGATCTCACACACCCACTAGTGCTCAGCTACTAGGAGCATGTCCACCTATGCTCAACCACAGGGACGTCCTACTCAACAGATCTCCATCTCACTAAGTCCACAGGAGAATCATCTAGAGTACCATCTCAAGCCTAACTCAACTGAGTCCACAAGGCAGGAGACCACACGTCATAACAACTCAGTCCAGAGTCTCACGCACACCCATCACATGGGCATCCTCACCCCACACAGGGGCACACATCGTCTCATCTCAGTCTCAGAGAGGAACGACACACCCATCACATGGGCACACCCAACGCATGGGCTCTCTCACAGGTTGTCTCACTCAGTCTCAGAGGAGAACGTGTCCTAGAGGATGTCTCACGAAGTTGTAATCATCAACACTCCCTCTCAGCTAGGGAGGCATTCTCCACCAGGCCAAGTCTCTCACGGAAGTACTCGAACTTCGTCTTGGCAAGCAGTTTGGTGAAGATATCTGCAATATGCTCATGTGTAGGAAGGTTCTGCACGTGTATTGCTTTCCTCTGCACCATGTCTCTGATATAATGATATTTTATCTCAATGTGTTTCGATTTATCGTGAAACACGAGGTTCTCAGAGAGCTTCACACAACTCTGGTTATCACAATGAATAATGGTAGGATCCATCTCATGATCAAATAAATCTGTCAGGAGCTTGCGAAGCCACACTGCTTTGCGAACTGCCACACTCAACGCTATATACTCTGCTTCTGCAGTACTCAAGACCACAGAGCTCTGTTTCCTGCTACACCGGGAAACCATGGCAGACCCCAAGGTAAAACAACAATCGAATGTGCTCTTCCGGTGCATTGCGCTCCCAGCCCAATCTGCATCGGCATATCCCTGCAAGCTCATGTATACACCGGAGGCATATCTCAGGCCATATCCAACTGTGCCTCGTAGATATCTCAATACATGATTCGTTGTTATCCAATGAGAGTGTCTCGGTTGACTCATGAACTGACTAAGTACATTCATTGCATAGCATATATCAGGTCTGGTGTTAACCAGATACATCAATGATCCAATCAGTTGTTGGTATAACTGTGGATCAATCTTCCCTGAATCAGTAGAAGCATCGTTCATTTTCTTCAAATCCATCACCATGAGTGTAGGCATGGATTTGCAGTCCGTCATACCAAACTTCTTCAATATCTCTACTATATATTTTCCTTGACTCGGGAAAATCTCATCAGTCCTCTGTCATACTTCTAGTCCCAAGAAGTAGTTCATCGTACCCAGATCCTTCATCTCGAATTCAGAAGTCAATGCTCGCTTTCATTCAGCAATAAGTCTTTCTGAACTGGTGAGGAATAAGTCATCCACATACAGGACCAAGATCAGGCACTCGTCACCAACAATATGATAATATAGGTTTGGATCAACGACACTCTTGCTGAAGCCCAAACTCATCAAGAATCCATCCATCTTCTCGTACCAAGCACAAGATGCCTGCTTTGGTCCATACAAGGCTTTCTTCAACCTGCAGACATGAGATTTCTCGTCGTGTATCATGAATCCCTCTGGCTGCTCAATGTAAACTTCTTCCTCAATCTCACCATTGAGAAAGGTTGTCTTTACATCCATCTGATGTAGTTTCCAACCCATGGATGCAGCTAGTGCAATGATAGTATGGATGGAAGTGTATCGGGCTACTGGAGCAAATGTCTCATCATAGTCAATTCCCTCCACCTGTGAGAATCCTCTGGCTACAAATCTCGCTTTGTGTTTCTCAACACTTCCATCAGCTGCATGCTTGATCTTATAGATCCACTTTGAAGTTACTACGGACTTCCCTTCTAGTCTCGGAACAATATCCCACACATCATTTTTTAAGATGGATTGATATTCTTCTGCCATGGCATATTGCCATACCTGCTGACCTCCTGCTTCTCCATGACAAGAAGGCTCAGTATCAATGATGTGGCTCATGGCTGAAAAATAGCTCGAAAATCTCTTTGGTCTCTTTCTCTCTCGGAATGTGCCTTGAGGAGCCGCATGGCCCTCTGCCTCCTGCAAAGTTTGTCGAGCCCAGGCAGACCTTTTATGGTCTACTGCAATGTATCTGGGGATATCAACTGGGCAACTGGATCAACTGGAATAATGGTCGTCTTCCTTTGAACTGCTGAAGGGGGAGAAGGTACTATCTCGTTGTCAATCTCTGTCTGAGATTCTCTAGACCTTTGAAAGGCTATCTCTTCTTAAAAGATGACATCTCTGCTCACCTCAATCTGTCTCTGACTAGGGATGTAGATCCGATATGCCTTCGAAGATTCACTGTATCCCACAAATGTACCTTTTCTGCCTGAAGGGTCTAGCTTAGACCTTTTCTCTTTGGGTACATGAAAGTATACTAGACATCCAAATATCCTAAAGTGTCCAATCTCAGGCTTCTCTCTGGTGAAGGCTTCTTCAGGAGTTATGTTCTTCAAAATTTGGTGAGGACTCCTATTATGAACATATATTGTTGCCATGCATGCTTCTGCCCACAAAATCATAGGTAGTTTTTGATCATGTATCATTGCTTTGGTTGCCTCAATGATGGTTCTGTTCGTCCTCTCTGCAACCCCATTTTGTTGAGGGTTGTAAGGAACTGTGTACTCCCTCTTGATCCCTGCTTCAATATAGAAGTTGTTGAAATCCTTGGAGGTGTATTATCCTCCATTATCTGTTCTTAGTACTTTGATCTTTCTTCCGGTCAAGTTCTCAACCTGAGCTTTGAATTCTTGAAATCTTGCAAGGACTCCATCCTTGGTCTTCAAAAAATAAATCCAAGTTTTCTAAGAGTGATCATCTATGAAGAGTACATAGTGCTAAATTATGAGCTTGATTTATTATGCGGATTAATTCTTTTATTTTCTTCAACACTTTGATTCCAGCTTAATACACTTCAACAATACCAAATCATAACCGAATAGCAGTAACTATGTAGATAAGTAAGCATGCACATCAACAACACATATACCCTGGGGAAACTCTGTACAGGGAGAAAAACCCCAGCAAACAATATTCCTTTATTGCATTAATAATGTATGATCACTTACAAATATCCACCATGAATGTTCTGCTCTTAAAGAACTTGCCAAGATGACTCTGACCTGACAAAGACCTAAGAGACCTTGCTGAAATACACCTCTGATATGTTGCCTCTATTGTTGATATACAGCACTGATATGTTGTTGATATATGCCTCTGATATGCAGCCTCTATTGTTGATATACAGCACTGATATGCTTCTTTGGTATGCTGCCTCTTTATCATTGATATGCGCCTCTATTGCTTCACCCTTAACCTGCATAGAAACTGTGTTGAAGAGAGGGGTCGACCTCTGCTTATATAGGTTGAAGAGGAGAAGAGGAGAGGCTCAAAATAGTAACTTGTTTGCATGCTTCAATCATAACTCAGCTTCGTACTTTAGTTCGAACTTAGAACTAGACTTGAGACTGGTATACTCTAGTTCGAAAATAGAACTAGA
>ML791310.1:0-12331 GCA_009831015.1 Picea engelmannii
TATGGAGTTCCCCATTTGTACTATACATTATCTTTCTTCTTTTATCTCTCTTATTCATTACACTCTTTATTTAGTGAGTTGCATAAGGAGGAGACCTAAAGAACTACATTGACTTTGTTCTACACATTAGCATTTCTCTATTATTTTCTTTTTTTTCCTTACTACTCAATGTCTAGGGCTAAAAGTTACATTTATCTTTATTTAATGATTTTCATTCTATTTCATTATCTTTGACTTTCACTTTCACTTTCTCAATTTAATTCCATGAGGTCATATTTCATTTCTGATTGTTATTTCTATGATGTTACACATTATCTAATTACAATATCTTATCCCTAATTTTATTACATTTAAACACTATTTTCATTAATCCATATCTTCCACTATCTATCTTCTTTATTATACTAATTTATTTTTTTCATATCTTTTTGTTTTATTTCTATATAATTTAACTTTCATACCATTGCACTTTTCCCCTTCTACTCTATTTTATCTTCTTCACATTTTTCTTTTAAACACAATTCTCCCTTCTTTTAACATCCAACAAAAACTATAGTTAACCTCTCTCTTGACTTTCACTTAAATAATTTTTACTTAATATTCTACATAATCTAACCTTTTGCACAACCTTCGTTTTCATTTTTACTTTACCTCCATTGGCTACATCCAACCAAAACTATAGTTAACCTCTCTCTTGACTTTCACTTAAGTAATCTCAAAACTTTACTCCTATTTAACCTTTTGCAGAACCTTCGTTTTTACTTTACCTCCATTGGCTTTTTCTTATTGCACATAGTTGTTTTAAAATTGTTCTTCCATTGTTTCAAAGTGTTGTTTACATCTACTTCGAAATTGTGTGTAATCATTATGTTTTCCTCGTTTTCTATATTTTTGTTTTATATTTTAGCAAGCTTTTTTTTTTCCACGAGAAATTATCTCGATATATATTAGAGATATATATCATTTACATTCACTGTAACCAGTCTAGCACAGCAGCCATTACAAATTTCGTCCCGGAGACCCAGCAGGGTTTTGACCTCGAGACCTCCTCCCAACACTTGGAGGAAGGTCCTATCTTTACCAATCGCGCTGGACTCACGGGACCTATTTAGCAAGCTTGTGTATGATTGAAATTATGTAATCATTATGTGGTCCTGTCCTTATGTTATGTGTTTTTTATTTTTTTTATTTTAGTATTTTTTTTAATGATATATTTGTGGTCTTCCTATTATATGTTTATGTGTTTTTTATTTTTTTATTTTAATATGTTTTTATGTGTTTTTTATTTTTATATTTTAATATAGAGGGTGGGAGGAAGACATTAATAAGAAAATATATTTTCTTATTAATACCCCTCTCTATCCCCCTTCCCAGTATTTCATATTATATATAATGCGGTGATGCACATCACAGATTATTTACGATCGTCACAGCTGTTTTGTTTATCTATGGCACTTACCTCGGGTTTCCTGACAAGCAATGCTTACATTCCCTCCAAAAGCAATGCTTACATTTCCTCCAAAGCTTTTAATCCATTAGGAGAAGGATGGGCGAAGCATCTTAGAGAAATTGAAGCAATTCACAATAGTGTTTTATATACGTAATAAGACAGGCCCGGGCGTAGCAGGAGACCCCAACTCTAACTAATAAGTGTTTTGTTTGCCACGACCGTACCTCATTGCATCATGTTTCAGAAGCATCTATTTATTCGTCATTGCATGAATCATCTATTCGTATTTTAATATGTTTTTATGTGTTTTTTATTTTTTTATTTTAATATGTTTTTTAATATATATTTGTGGTTTTCATATTATATGTTTTTATTTATTTATTTATTTTAGTATGTTTTTTTATGATCCATTTGTGGTGTAAATATTTTATTTCTTTGAAAATGTTTTTTATTATGTAAATTTATATTTTTTAATATTTTATTATTATTATTTTTTAAAATAAAGAATTTAATAAAATTTAAATGTAAAAAACATTTTATATAAAAAAAATGAAATCAATTAAAACAATTGTCAAAAATAAATAACCTAAACATTTTAATCTCAACAAAATTTTTAATAATATAAAATAAAAATGTGTCGCTATATATATATTTTTCATAGAATCCAAAAAAACAAATCATCCAAACACTTTAACATCAACTAGAATACATACTATTTGAATTCAAAAAAGCATTACTGGAATTTTCTATTGAATCAAAATAGAAACATTTATTACATAAAGCATAAGAGACAAAGGACAATTCACCTATATAAATAATGTACAAAGTCATTTTGCAATTGGGATCATGTCGATACCCACTAGTAGGTGATCTCTGTTTTTGAGGTATTCTAAATCTTTTAATTGTCATGTTTGAATTGAAAATAATGAGATTTCCTCTCTCAATAACATAGTCGGTGGTTTCTCCCTAACCCTCATAAATGGAAAGAACCAAGATTAAGAACTTGTGATCATAACAGTGAGATGGAAGACATTAACTATAATACCATTCACACTACTCCAAAACAAAACTTACTCAACAACATCACAAAGAATGAAACCTATGAAATTGCACAGAGCAAACACAAATATTAATTAGGAACTCTCTACCCATAATGTCATGCTCAAGTGGTCAATATTTTAATGTGAATATAATGATTTGTAAATACAATGACATAAATAATATCAAGGTTAGGCGTCATACCATTAAAATTAGAGATCGTAACATTGACTAATTGTATTACTAAAATTTACAAATAACACTAAATTATTATGACATGCATCACTCGTAAAGCAACAACCCTAACTATATATACTATACAAAGAACTAATAAATCACACACTTAGGAATTATCTTTATCCTCTCCATTTCTACTTTATTTGACAATGACGATGGAAATTTGAGGATGATTTAAATATGGTTAAAAATTTCTTAGCACTGTCAAAATAGGCATCGGGGTTGCCAAAACTATCAACTTTGACAGGTTGTTTAGTTTTGAAATTCCAGCCCTACTTGACAATACATCCCGCCCAAAAGTCAACCATACTTCATGGCATCACTTCCACTAACACACGACGTCGACTATAGAGCACTCAAATCGCCCCATTTCCGATGAGCTCAGTAAGTCAAAATTCCATACATATTTTCTAATATTTTTTCGAAAAACCTTTTATCTAAGTCCTCTTAAAAGAATAACATCATATCCTCAGTCAATATCCCTCACACAACCTTATTTGACGTGTGTAAATCATTTGATGACTTTAATCCTCTTATCATTCTTTTAGTTATATTAACAGAATACTATTAAGCTCAATTTACTAAATATCTTCACATATTAACATCATAGATGTATTATGAGGATTAAAGATATGTCATTATTTTTATTATAAAGTTTATTCATTTTCAAAGAAAGTGGTTACATGTTTTGAAATCCAACTACATTAAAAGCCTCTCATATTACTTTCTAGTACTTAGGAAAATACAAAAAGACAAATATTAAATCAGGTTAATGTTCAAAGGACCACTTAAGATAGAATCTTTTATATTTTCCAAAGATCAGACCAATGCATAATACAAATTCACTATATTTTATTATTCACTTTTCTTGATCTCAAAATCTTATGAATAGACCTTTGATTGAGCTCAATCTTGTATTTTTGTTTCTCTCATTTCCTCATCTTTCTCCTACTCAATCTTTGCACGCCAATTATTGACGTACTTCTCTCCTTTTTAAATCATTTTATACACTCCCTTTTTCTTTTGTATGTCTTCTTTTTTGGATGTAGTTGATTCAATTTATTCACCAACAAATTAATTGTATCAATTAAACTTAAATTTTTTTATAGGTCTTTCTTTTATTTTTGATAGACTTAGTTATTACACAAAGTATAGATACCCACTTTGTAAATTGTTTTTTTTTTTTTTTTTTCTAGGGTTATTTTTAAATAATAAATTCGTAAGATAAAAAATATATATTATTATTATATTTCATTCTATCAAAACATTGTACATAGAAAAATGGTTGACATTGCATATTGCATATTGTACCAAGTAACATTTAAGGTATCATTACCCAAGCTAAATATATAAAATGATTACCATATTGATCTATATTGGCAATCATATATATGTTTTTTTTCCTTGGAATACAATTTGTCCCACCCTCAGGCCCATAAGTGACAATGAGATTGTTGGTACCTTGATAGCCCCAATTACAATTGGCTCAAAAAAAGCCTCCAACCAACAATTACCTCATGGAGAGAGAATGCATCACACACGAGAATTGAACCTAGGTGGAGAAGACAACATTTCTCCTCTCATTGCTCAAAACTAAACCCAAAACAAATTGTATACATGTTCCATATATTATAGTTGAATTCCTTATAAGTTTCAAATAAAATGACAACTTAACACTAAGATATTAGTACAAAAGCATAAACATGGGGCCCCCCTTTCAGCCACTTTTTCCTGTTTGTGTGTGTTTAGGCCACTTTTTCCTGTTTGTGTGTGTTTAGGCCTTTTACTTATTTTTTGTGTGATCTTTGTTTGTTAGTTGGCCTTAGGTTTTTGTATTGCGTCGTGAGTTTTCATTACTATGGTTAGTGGAGCCCCCATGACTCCCTCTGTTAGCGCTACCCAGCCCATGGTCTTCGCTCATTCCATGGGAATGAATCCTTTTATATTTTCGAGTGGTGCGTTGAATCATGATGTTCAACCAATACCTTGGGCCTCTAATCCGTTTTCTCATAGTATGCTAGACATGTCTTCACACTTTCCATCCTCTCCCTCACCTTATTATATGAATCCTAGTTTTGGATCCGGGGGCATGATGCCTCCTTTTTCTACATTTTCATTTGATGGGAGCCATACCCCTCAACTGACTCTCACAATGGGAGGTTGGAATCTTCCTTCCCATAGATCCAATCCTAGCTTCACTTTTCCAGGAAAAAGTACTCAAATGGGAAGTTATTCCAATTATTACTCTTCGTTCATATATCCTTCTTTCGTGATACCAGTTCCTACGAACACGTTTCCAATGGAGGACCTCCATCTATCCTCTGGTATTTCAAACAGAGGGAGTCAGTTTTATAGTACGGGATACCCCATTCATGGAGTCCCTTTGTCTGGGGGGAACCTATATCCTTACTCGAGTAACCCTTGTCATGACGCTTTCTCTTCGCAAACGTCTTCTTCGGTGATGATGCCTTTGAAACCCTTTATGAATTAATTCAAAGGAGGATACTACCCTGCCGGGCAGGGCCATGGTGTAGACCAGATCCCTTACTGGCTTGCAATTTCTCAAAACCAATCTTTCCAGGAACCTTGGCCTCAAATGTCGCAACCAACCACTACATGTCATGTTGGGGGCACAACTCTAGCCACTGTTAGTCACACTACTCATACATCACCAACCTTTGTAGATCATGTTGGAGATGAGCCACTAGCCTCTACAAGTCATGTTGAGAACATGTTACCAGCCATCGCGAGTCATGTTGGGGGCATTCATATGATTGAGAAACCTCGACGTGCATGACACAAGCCCAAGTTCCTTTGTAGGATTTGCAAAGGAGGTCATTTAACTCGCTTGTGCCCTACTTTTGTTGTAGTAGAAGAAGTGTAATCCTTGTCTGATAACCCTTCGGGTTCGGAGTCGTATTTAGTTTCCCAACATTCTAATTCTTCTTTGCTTGACACAACAGTCATACCAATGCTATCTTCAATAGACACCACCCATGTTTTGAGGAGTGGTGCATCTTTTGACCATGTCATTAACATTTCTAGTCCTGTACCTTCTGAATAAGAGAGCGTTCCACTCTCTCCGAGTACACTCCCTCCAAGTATTAGGGAGGATTCCTTTGATTGGGATGATCTTGTGGGGTATCAAATCCCTTCTTCTACACCCTTTCAGATAAGGGGTGTTCTTCGATATATCATACAGAAGGTAAGCTCTGCAAGTATTTTATCCCCCTCTACTTGGAAAGCTTTGGGTTTTCCCAAGGTTGTGTTAGTTGTTCGTAATTTGTTGACCTTTCATAGAAATCCTGCACAAGAGCCCTGGCCTCCCCCATGATCGACTACTTAGAACAACCCCACGATTTTGGTTTAAGCTCTTTTCTGACTCTCTCAAAAAGCAAAAATATTGTCGAGAGAACATGTCTCTTTCACACTCGTATATTGGATTTGAAAGGACGTCTATTTGGTGTAAGTTTAACCATTTTTCAAACCAAGTAGACTAAATTTACGAAAAAGGACATTCTTCGACGTTCAGTTGTAATTGCATCTCATTCTCTTGCTTGCAGTATTAAGCCTATTGTCGATTCTCGCTTTCGCATTAGAATCCTATCACCTTAGTAGTTTGCATCATCAACCAAGCATAGCCTTGTTTATATCCTTTGCAACTTGACACTATATACCCCAAGAGGAAACATTCCCCTAAGTGTCCATATTCTGCATGCACCTCCTTGCATTGAGAATAGGTATGTTCCACTGTTGAAACTAGTTTCTTACTCGCGACACTAGTTTCCTCCTATGTATCATAAAATTCATTTGACTATGAAAAAACAAAAAAAGACGGGTAGGAAAAGAATATTATCTTATGTTGGGAGCAGTCGTGTCGCCTTTGAACATAGCACAAACTTTTGAGTCCACTTGTCATCAAAATTTTGGGTTTAGCATGACCTTAGGAAGTTGAGCTTGTTACTTAGAGTTTACTCCCTCGTGTGGTTAATCTTCCAGTCCTTATGGAGAGTTTGATTGGTGCCTCCTGCATCACAAAGTTTCATCATTGATTCTAGGCTGCTAGAGTCATCCATGTGTCTCATGCTTTGGTTCAAAGGATGTCTATTAGTCTGTGTTGGCCATTTCTGAGAACTCTTGACTTTGCCTGTTGACCATACCCTCAATGTGTCTCAGAGTTACATGAACCTAAAGTCCTACAATGTACCCTGGTCCTACTTTCCTTATGGGTAGGTAACCTTGAACCCAAAAATTGACATCTCCTCATTGGTCGCTGACTGGGGGGTTTCCCTTGTGTTCGATGACAAGAAATCTATTCACATAGTCGGATTCGTTCAATGTCTTGGATGCCATTAGCCTTATTTGTGGTTTCCTCGCCTTTGTCGATAATTTTCCTTATTGGTTGCTATTCAGAGGGTATTTTTCATGCACTGCTTGCATTTGGTGCATGCGAAAGACGCACAAGGTTGTTGGTTCATGAACATGTTCTTCGTTCAAGTTCCTCCAAGTCATCAAGCTCCTGATTTGTACCTCGTGCTAAATGATGAGAGATTCCTTAATTCTCTCCTTTCAACAGGTCTCCTTCCATCGAATTCAACCCATCTATTATGGAAACAAGACCTATAGTCCTATGAGTACCTAGAGGCTTGATGTCATCAGTGGTAGGTTCTCTCACCATCGACAGTTGGGAATACATCAATGTCTCCTGATCGATGGATTCTTCAGGTGTTCGATCTCAACAACTTTATTCACACTTGCAAGAATGTACTCAGTGCCTTGATACCTACTTTCATTATCGATAGGTTGTCTCTCATTTGTTAACGCTATACCTTAATGACCGCTAATCAAACGAAGTCTCATTGTGTTCGAAATCAACTCCTTTATTCACATGATGTAGACTTGCACCTTTGGCGGATCGTGTAGAAGACTTGAAGACATCAGTTCATAGTCACAAATTTCCTGAGCTATCGCTATCATTCATTGGACCAGTACCTATATGACTTCAATTATCATGGGAGATCAAATTGTACTCCATTGTATACAAATATCTCTAGATTGATTTTGAGACTAATTTTCACTGGGCCTTGTTCGTGACTATGACAACCTATGGCATGTATCTACTTTTGTATTTCTTATTCATGGCCATGAACAACTGTTTGGTATATTTCCACATGGATCTGCGGTGTAATTCAAATTGACATCCATGTGTGAAAATTCATTATGGATTGTAATATTCTTATGAGCAACTAGTTCGACCAGCTGGGTCTCCATTACTCCACTTCTGGGAATTATAATATATTTCGGCCATCGCAGATACTTCTATGACCTCACACATCAGGGGACATCTGTTATAGAAAGATTTGCCTCACCCAATGCAAACTTGCCTCAGAAGGACTTTTCCATTTCCCTATGCAGACTTGAAGTCCCCTTTTGGAGTTCCCAGAGCTAAAAATTGTATTTTTCCACATATACGCGCCCTAAAAACTATACATCATGTGTATACGCATGTTGCACTATTACAACTTGCGTACATCAGGTTTTGTGCCCAAACTTAAAAATGGTGTCGGGTTTCCATGTCACGTCACGAGATCCATGATCCTTGACCTTCCATATACTAGAAACGTTCCGACTTGGCCCTTTAGTTCCATTTGAAGGCTATAAGTGGGCCATATCCAAGCTATGGAAGAGAGGAGAATAATTCAAATTTGAGAGCAAAGTTACTCTAGAGAAATTATTCACTTCATATTGAGTCTGCATCCCTTTGTCCTTTTAAGTCTGAACACATTGTTCAACCCCCAAACTCTTCCCTATTTGATGGAGAAACTCATTGTCTCTCTTATATGAGCTTGCCTTTGGTGGAGGATTGAAGTGGTGGAGGCCCAATTGGAAGGGACTTAGTTTCTCGGTTCCAAACGTGCCGACACAAAAATTTGTCATTCATACACTTTTGTTGATTACATTTTAATAGAAATACTCTTTTCTCGTCTAATTAATGTCTTGAAAATATTTGAATTGTTATTGCATGGGAGTATTTGTTATGAATATTGATGGATTATGCTATTGTATGTGCTAACTTTATATATTATCACCATATTCTTGTGTATCTTGGTTGTTGAGGACAAGTTTTAGGTGTATTTCTTTGAGTCAAGTGCTCAACAATGGACTTCATCGAACGTCTGGACGAGGTAGGCTCTTTATCTTGTCTTGTTAGCATATTTGTTTATATAGCATACTTGAGATTAAAGTTGTTTTTTGCAGTAATTTTCCTCTATTGTGGTTTACCCGATGACGTAGAGTGATTTTCCTCGTAATATTGGGTTCCATAATGATCCCAGTAGCATTGATTGGAATTCCCAGTGTGTGCACAAGTTATTGAGTCCACATGTAGACCATTGTGTGTGTGTGTGTGTGTTGTTGAGTGTGCATGCATGTTCTAGAACTTGGCGTGTGTGGTGATGTGTAACACACCCAACCCCCTAATCCTTCTTAGGCTGATGGGGTGTACAAAAATTCCCCTTCTCAGCCATTAATCCAGCTCTAATTCTGAGCTCATAAGCCAATTCTACTATTTGCGAGCTTTCCAACAACTATAACTACACTCAATTCCGACCTCCAGAAAAAAAGATATACCCTTTTAAACTTCCTATCCATTTTCCAAATGATGATGTCATCATGTCCACATGGCCTTCACGTGTGCTAGTTGACTTCACCAACCCACTGGCATCCCCATGGACCTATTCAACACTTGCTACTTGACATGCCCCACTTTTATACCCTCAGACACATGCCTTCAGGCTTCCATGGCCCACAACACTATCAGGCTTCTCCTTGTAGAGAATTTCCTTTAGAATGTCCAATTGCCAATCTTCTTGAATCTTTTTTTCAGTCCGCATCCTGCAACACTGTTGGGTTCTCTCCATCGGAATGCACGATTAACACTTTCTCAAGGTTTCTCCAAAATCCATATCTTGCAAAGTTGTTGTACTCGCTCTATCGGGCTCACCCTTTGAGAAATCGTCCTGAGCAAATTCCTCTCACGTACAACCTCCTACAAGCCAATCGACCCCTTCTTCATCGGGCTCGCACTGTCGAAATGTTGACTTGGATTATACATTGTTCTTTTTGAAACCCATAACCTGCAATGCTTACAAGTAATTCACTTCCTATGAGCAGTCTTCCGAACATGCCCTCTTTGACCGACAACCTCCAACAAATGGTCGAGATCTAATATTACTACCTAACGCATGGTCAAGATTTATCCTTGGCACTTAGCCTATTTCTCTCAGCACTTACCAATGGCGGCTGCAAGTCCCACTTGTACCCAAATTCCATGTGGCCATCAAGCACTTGTTTTCCCTTTGCTGACATTTCATCTGACGTGGCATCTGACTCAACATTCTCTTCTGCATCTGTCCCTCCTGGGACAACATGCTCGTTCGATAGATTAAATACTCATCATGTTTTATTTAACTTGTGACATGTATTTTTCATCTACTTGCATATCTTATTCAATTTTTAATTGTCAAATATTTTTATCGTGTGACATACTCATATTATGTCCCTCATACTTCTCTTATTTAGTTTCACTTATTTGTCTTGATCAAGGCCCTTGTAATGAATGAATTCATCCTTTGAATTGTTTCATATCGCCTAACCAATTTATATTTAATTGCACAATTCTATCTTGATTAAAGTCGTTGTAGTTAATGACTCCATCTTTTGAGATATTCTCACTCGTTTCCTAACCACTTATGCTAGTCACATATAAGACATCAATATGAACTTGGAAATTATGGATTCACATGATGGATCCCTATAGATGTTGGTGTGTATTGATTGATTTTTTCCTTCAGTTTAGGCATGATAACTTATTCCTTTCCCTTGTACTCTTGCCTCATTCCTTACGCCCTCACTTTTTTGTTGAAATTTCCAAAATGTATTTTAATGTAAGTTCAGAAATTTCACCTCACACTGGAGGTTTCATGGATGTAATCCCTATGAAATTTCAACCTTTGGGTTGATTTAAAATATTAATTTACAACAACTGTAACAATGGACAATACTTCACTTCACTTCAACTGAACACACTAGGTAGCTCAAGAGAAAATATATTAAACAAATACTAATAATTTTCATCCATTGGGGCACACTTTTCCAATCATATATCAGATCTAAAGATCACTTTATTACACCAGATTTTATAGCATAAAGTATGCTACTTTATCTTCAAGTTAAGTGTTAAATCACTTAACATTTTCATCCTTTTTTTGTCAAATCAACATGAACAACTAGTATTGGAAATTACTTAATCAAGAAGACAATGCAAGTTGAAAATGAAATCAACATTGGCAAGTCCTTGTTGGCTTCAACACCTTTCTCTCACAAGTTTCCAAGACATCTCTTCTTCTTTCCCTCAATCAAGCATGACAAATAACACTACAGTTTTTAAAACCCTATTCTTCTTCTCTAACAAGAGTTACAAGAACAATGCATCTTTATACTTTGGGTTTTATCACAAACCTTGGGTTCTTTTCCTCCTTTGCATGAAACCCTAACCCATAGAAAACCTTTGAACTCCTCAAAGAACCCTATTGCTCCAAAATAAAGAGTCAAAATATAATGGGATAAAGAGGCTAGTGTGCTACACCACTCACATCTCTAATGCAATATCATGAATGATTGAATGCATGAAATAAATATCTCTTTCCTCTGTTTATATGAGAGGTAAGGGAGGCCAACAACATAAAGTGGGCCTAAACCTTTACGAGTAACCTAAATCTACACAAGTAGGATCGCAAGTGGAGCATCCTCTCTATAAGTGATCATGTCAAGCTCCTAGGTGAATATGTCCAAAACAAGCCTCTAAGACATGAGTGCTCCATGAGAAGTGTCCAATGCTCCTCCTGCACAACCTCCAAAGCTCCAACTCTCCTCCTAAGCCAGGTGCTCCTTTGGGTCCACCCCACCTACATGATCACTCCCTTAACCGAAGCATCCTCAATTCAAGTATAAGCCTCCACACAAGCAACAAAGTGTGTCCATGTCATCCACTGCTCAACGCCCTCCTTTAGAATGTCTAATTCTCCTTCTCGAAAGTAAGAAGTAACCAAACCTCCATGTGGGTATCATGAAGAATATCACTAAGCTCCATCGATCTCCAATACTTTAGAAGAATGTCATACAAACATCCACACAAGGTCTAGAAATCAATGGGAAATTCAACTCCAGTGTGTTTGTTTATAACATAACAACCAAGGGTCATCCATACACCTCACACCCCATATCACATGAAGCACCCTCAAGCATGGTGTAAACACTTTTGGAGTAACCTGAAAAGCTAACATTCCTTAGTATGCCTACTGTGCATACTCATTTGGACATGTCCGTAAATGCTCCTCAATCTTGTTGGTGCATAGTTGGTTGATTGTCACCAAATCTATAAGATTGTACAATGATAATGGTTTATTAGTCCATAAGCCTCTACTTAAATTAGCTAAGAAGATGTACTCATATATTTCATTGAATACACAATAATGCTCAACTTCTCCATGGTTATGAAGGATAAGTTCTTGTGATTAACATCTAGGCAAAAGAGCACATATTGGC
>ML791310.1:16654-105884 GCA_009831015.1 Picea engelmannii
ACCCTCTTTTCCTGCGAGTTACCTTTCGCTCTGATACCAGTTGTTAGAAAAACAGGACCGTGGAGAAATAAAATAAAACAAATGCGGAAACAAAACACATAAGATACACAATACAATAGAGACACAGATTTACGTGGTTCACCCAGTGTGGGCTACATCCACCAGAGAAATTGCCAGGTCCTTCCTTTATTATTATCTAGCATATGAAGGGATATAACCTACAACAAACCCGTTGTAACTTCCTCTTCTTTCTCTCACAGTCTCCTCTTTCATAATACAATATTCACCATCAAACATAGCCGCAATACATTTCCCTCATAAAAGAGGGTTTCGTTCTAGGGAAAAAAACCCTAACATAATCTCTACCGTTAGATTTGCGACCTTATAATGAACGGTCCAGATTTACAATGAAATTACAATATACATTTACAAGGCAATTTTTGCTTTAGGGGCTTCGCCCCCGAACTCTTGTTGGGGGCCCTCTTTCCCCCAGACCCCCTAGTCGGGGGGGATATCTCCCCCGGACCCTGCAGAGGGGGTAATCCCCCTCTGCACTCTCCCACATGGAAGAGTGTACATAATTCTGGGGTATAAATACTTCATGGGGTATAAACACGGCTGAAAGTAAAAGACCTCTGAATCAGGAAGATAATCAGGCTCCACAACCATAAGGATCTTGATGAGGTCAACTTCTGCGTGTTTCTTTTCTTTACCTCAAGGTGGTGTTCCTAGTATTTCTTCTGCACTTCCCTAACCATATTATATAGAGACTTTTGTTTTTCCTTAGGAACATATATTTAATCATACAAGTTGTTTGCTTCGTTGGCCTTCTCTACACTCATTGTCTCTACAACTTCTTATGTCTGATGATCATACTCCATCTGCCAAGTCTCCAATGCAACATTGATGGCCTTTTCTTGAGACTCCACATTCTTCCTAACATTCATTACCTTGGTTAATAAGAACCAACTTTGGGTGGCTAGCCTATTCAAATCCTACAACATGGAGATTAAGTAAGGGCATTGGAGATGACTACTTCTAGCTCCATCTTGTGTCACTCAACCACTGCATTAGCTTAATTACATTTCTCATCCCTTTTTATTGCATTATCTTGTTTATATTTCTCATCCCTTTCCACTGCATTAACTTGTTTATATTTCTCATCCCTTTCCACTGCATTAGCTTGTTTGTATTTCTCATCCTTTTTGGCTTTGTCTCACACTTTTTTGTTCACCACTTTCTTTGTCTATGTTGTCTTTTATGTTCTATTGCTTCACAGAGTGTTATTTTCGTGAACTATGTGGTAGAGGATGATGGTGACCTTATAGAATTGATACCTTTATTCTTCATCCAACCCCTGTTTCTTAAGCATTTTCTGTAACACCCCCGTTTCCTCCAACTTGTAATTGATCATTAATTAGGGTTACCATGTTGTGGCATGGGAACAATGTAAATGTATTATTGTTCGAGTTACCAATAACTAACTATGGGGGTGAAGTCGTGAAAGTACTGGCCATGATATCACTAGGGGAAAGAATGTGAAAACTATAAGAGATGGTTTATTATATCAAATAACCCTAAATTTCCCTTTGATGAGGATAATAAGCCTCCTTCAGATCCCAAGGAGAGAAATCAGTTAATGAAGAAAGGACCCGTGGTTGAATTATCAACCAACTCCATGAATGGAAACATGGTCTAGCTGCAGAATGTCAGCTCAAAGTACCAGTGGGTCTAGCAGGCCAGGCTAACCCGAGTTTCCTTCTAACAAAAGGAACAAGATAGGAGGGATGTGCGTGCAAGGCACACGAGGGAATGCAAAGAGGAGAGTGGACAATGTGAGAAACATTCCAGCAGAGAACGAGTAGAGGGCCACAAGCTTGATGTGGAGAAAGAATCTTATATACCTCGTTGAGGCCATGACAGAGAGATATCTCTGAGAGTATGCAGAGAATGAGACTTGAGCGGAAGGCCGCGAGCTTGATGTTGAGGAAGAATCTGATAAACCTCGCAAAATATGCGAAAGAGAAAGGATCGATGAGAATTGGCATAAATTCCCTGGTGATATCATGGGTTGGCACGGGGGGGGGGAAAGTGCTAAGAATGAATGCCTCTGAGCCTATGGTTGGGTGGAAGGACGAACACCCACAGTCAGTTAGTTGGCTACCACCTGTAATAGATAAGTAATTGCATATCTTGTGTAATTAAGTGGTAACTGTGAATTAAAGTTGGATATCCTATGAATGTTGCAGGGATGGATATGTTTGCTTAATGATTTATACTGTATCCCTTCAATTCTTCCTAATTGTGTATTTAAGAAAATAAGAAATTCTCTGGCCTGTACACGTAAATGCCTGAGCCCTGTGATGGCTCAAGTTAAAATAACTGAACTATGAATTTGTTGACTTTGGGTATAGCCTCATGTGTGCATGCCGACACTCCCAGTCGTTCTGAAGGAAGGGACCGTTCAAAGCTCAGGAGAGGTAGTGAATGTGTGCATAGAACCTCTGCGAGGTGTGAAGGGATCGAGAACCCCTTTAGTTATAGACTTGATAGATGAGCGCAAGAGGTGCACGAAGGATTTCTGTAAGCGTTAAGTTTAGGAGAATTAGTGCAAATTACCTAGGTACTTAAGGAGTTGGCAAAGCTCAAGTAAGTGTTGGCCCTTGACCAAGTTTTGGAGATCCTTGGTCAGGTTTGACCTATTTTGGGACTTTGACAGGATATCGAAGGCGGAGCACAAGTCAAAGCGAAGATCGCAGGATGTCGGCCCCTTTTTAGGGCTTTTTTGGTTTTGGGCTTATTTAATGGGTATGGGGATGTTGACCCATGAGGTTAGCCATGTTTTAGGCCCTTTTGTAATGTATAAATAGAAAGCTAGGCGATGTAAGTAAGTGGTGTGGTGCTAGGTGCTAAGGGAAAGTGAAGGCCAATGTGCTAAGTGCAAGTGATAGTTGTAAATGCTTTGTGCATACTGTATGAGACTTGCAAGGCTAAGTGCAAGTGACTGTAAGAGACTGTTTAAAGGATTTATGATGTAACCTAGCTCGGGGAAGGAGGATCTGGCAAGGTGCACACATATCCCCTGTCCTATGCGGAGTAGGACCTGGCGGCTCTGTGCATGTATAAGATTGACAGAAGAAAATAAAGAGAAGAATAGTTGGTGGATGTAGCCCCAGGTTGGGGGTGAACCACGTATATCCTGTGTTGTGGTTGCTTTGTGCATTATGGTTGTTTTATGGTTCATGTGATTAATGCTTAATACAATGATGTATGCTTAGATAAATATGATAGCTTAGTGCCTAATGATGTGAATAAGATACTAGATCTGATCTATGTTGATGTGCTTAGTGCTTGAATGTGTTGAATCTTGTTGAATATTGCGGTGTGTTGTAATTAGGGTTTATCTGCGTTGTAGACAAAGGATAAATACTAATGAATAACAACCGCTAAGTGCTCTGTTAAGGTGTTGTAATCACATATTTGTGTCCCAGCTAAGGTTGCAGACACTGAAGTCCTGCAACCACCCCTGCCTCTACCTCGGGTGAGACTGCATATGCTTTGCAGGTGTTTCCGAAAGGGCTGATAGTTAGGGTTTTTTTGGTGCATTATTGAAGCATTGAACCCTGGGTCTTCCCTTGTGCCAGCAAATGGTTCCGTTGCCGGGACGTGAAACTTTGATTGCTGGGAACTGAGAAAAAGAAAGAAAGTTCTGTGCATAGATCTGTTGCTTTAGTGCGCAATATTATACTTGACTTGTGAAGCTATGTGCTAAGAAAAGAAGTCTGATCTGAAGAAAAGAGGTAAGATTTGAAAGCTTTGTGCTTTGTTAAAGGTAAGATAAGTGGAAATTTTTGTTTTGAAAGTATGAATCTAGGTATGTTTGATAAATTTTGTCTTAGTTTGAAAACTAGGGCACAACTAGAAGAAAGAAGGTTTGATATGAGTAGATCTGATAGAAATAATGAAAGATATGTTATTCCTATGCATAGAAAGAATGTTTGGACTAACAAATGGATGCAGGATCATAGGAAGAATTTTATGCAGGTTAGTTATCATGATCCTAGTGCGTAGTACAAGAAAGGCTGGGGATCATTTAAGAGAAAGAGAGAATTAACTCTTTGTTACAGTTGCAGAAGACTGAGACATCTTGCTAAGGCATGCCCTGGTAGAAAACCAAGTTGTCTTTGTTGTAAATCTATGGACCATGACGTTCTAGATTTCCCTAGAATGATTGCTAAGGTTGAAAGAATGAATATGTGACAATAAAACCCTGAGAAAGGCCAAGAAACTGAGACCATGGAAGAACCCCAGAAAGAATCCGAGACTGTATTGCTACAAATAAAAGAAATCCTGAATGACCACAAAGATATCAACTTATCAAAGATATTCAAAGAAAAAGAGTGCTTAGAAACAAGAATAGGAGACTTTGACATAAACTGTGTCCTCGATGGGGAAACACAGGTGAATATTATGATAGAAAGAACTTGGGAAATTTTAGGAAAGATTGCTATGATTCTTTCATTAGGAGGAATATGATTATTTAGAAGAAAACTGATAACCCTATGTGGAAGACTTACCCAGACATCTATGAGTGCTCATGGCACTTCGATAGAAGAAAATTTTGAGGTTGTTAAATTTATTGAGAACAACGCCCCATTTGCTATGTTACTAAGAAAACCCTGGATTGAGAAAGATCAGACCCAAAGAAAAGAAGAGGAAGCTACAGAACAGAAAAAGCAAGAATTAAGAGACTTCATGGCTAAGAGAATAACACACTTATTGGAAGAACAAGAAAACCAGTCGAAGCTACCGAGGACCAGAAACTTGGATGTTGAAGTTGAAAGAACAAAAGAAGATTTGAAACACCTGTTTGTACAAGAGAGTAGAGCACCTACCCCAGACAGAGAAGAAGTATTTCCCTTGAACCTTAGGAAAGACCATCAACATCGCGAAGTTACTATGCCAAGAGGAGATAAGAATCAGAATGGAAAGAGGAATACCGAGACATAGATCACATGGAAGAAGGCTAGAAAGATCAGCAAGAAGAAAGCAAAGTTGGAGAAATTATAGGAAGTTCCAGAGAAGACTTCACAGAAGGAAGGTCTCTAGAATTTGAACTTCGTTGGAATATCATAGCAGCTCGGATTGACACTTCGCCCTGACAGATTGATACGACCATTGGAGGCATTATAACCGTTAGATTGACATTCCCGAATGGTTATAACAATAGTTATGATAAAAAAGTTGGCCATCAGAACATTGGGACCGTGCCGTAACAGACATAATTGCATTGATGAAGGCCTCTTGTCCGTTGGAGGGATCCGTTACATCGGTGTCTACTTATTCCGTCGAATGTTTCACCGAGAACACTTTCACGAATTGTATCCAAGCCAATAAGAGAACTCATTGTTACTGTGTTGTGCTTACTGAGACTTCACTACCTGTTCTATTGCATTGAGCATTTGTTCATCGACCTAAGTTATCCGATCTTGAGCGTGCATTTCGGACCAACTCAACACTGTAGAAAAGTCTTTCGAAGATTTTCTCATCGAACTTATGGCTAAGAAGGTGATGTCTGTCAGAATTCAAGCTCCATCAATGAGAGGAGTGCAAGCCTCCCCGTTGACTACTCGTGGATCCGGACCATCCCGAGATGTGATCGAGAAAAGAACTAAGCATCGAGATGACTTAGTGAATGCAAAGTTAATCCCATCCATCCTGCCTGACTACATCCCACCTCTAGCCGGCGTGGTGAATCATGACAGTGTCCCCAGGGACTTTGACTACACCTTGGTTACTGCGTACCTCCCGAAGGGGATACACACAGGCAAGCCTCAGCCGGATAAGATCATGACACTAAAGAACAACGACTTTAACCTAGGAGATTGCAAGAACTTCATCATGCTCGCTCCTCATAGGTATTTGACTAGGACGAAGGGGAAGAAGTCGAGGATAATCCCCCAACCATGGACTATGGACCTCGCATAGTCCACCATCCTGAACGTAATGAAAATACCCCATTTTGGAAGGAACCAGGGGTTTAACGTGTGTGTTAAGCTCTTGCTATTGAGCTTCCATGGAGGTTATTTGTGGTTAGAAAGACGCATCATCGTTGACTTGACATTGATCCATCGGATCACCGGATTGAGCATGCAGGGACCAGACCCACAAGACTTTTACCCAGGGAAGGCTGCTAACCGCGCCCTGGTGCAGAAGATTAAAGATACATACGGTGATGTGGAGAAGGGGAAGCGAGGCTACAAGTTAGCCTCCATCCAGAATGGCATAATGCGCCTTGCTTGTCAGTTGATTGATGGTAAGCTAGTCCGGAAGAACAAACCCATGCATGTCACAAGATTTGTTGTTGACCTCGCAAGGAAATGCGTGGAGGGGCTATAGATGAACTGGGAAAAGTATTTAGTGAACCAGTTAGACCAAGACTGCTGCGAAGCTCAGGATCAGGGCTACGAGTTCCATTTTAGTTGGCTGCTGATCCTCATCATGCTCATAGCTTGGGAGATGCCAGAAGGTGTGACCTTCCCTGAAATAGAGGCATCCGAACCATTAGCCGCAAATTTTACTTCGCTCTGGTATTCGAGCGATATGGGAAAACAATGGCAGTCAAACATGGTGTTCCACACCTACTACCTGCAGTTAAAGAGGGATATTGAGGCTATCCCTCATATAACGCTGAACACCTTGCACAGGTTCAGGCTAATTGTGAAGTTCCAAGCAGACAAACATTTTATCTACATCACTGCGCGCAGAGACAAACACAAAGAAGTACAACAGAGTTATTACAAACTCACAAAGGAGGACCTAGAAGAAATAACTAAGGAATGGCCCACAGAGCTCCTTATCCCTGTTGACCCCGCATAACTGTCCGATCCCAAACTAATTGGAAGCCCGATGATCACTTGTGAAGGGCATGATACACCTGGAACTAGTAGAAGGAAGAAGACAAAAGAGGTCCAACATCTTAGCAGTGCATCAAAAGAAACTGCTTCAGAATCACCTGGAGGAGGAGTTGATGATGAAGTAAATAAAGAAGAGTACAATGGAAAATAGGATCAACAAAAGAAAGGTGAAGTAACACCGCCACAGAATCCCCCTGATGACACAGATCCGTCTAACAAAAGAAAGGTTTCTCCCACAAAACCCATATCGCGGAAGAAGTAAAAAGCTAGTAAGACCAAGCTGCAGACTGTGCTCACGCTCGATGACTTCGACTTCATCATCATAGCTATATCAGATGCCTCAGAAGATCTTTTGTAGAGAAATGAAGCTAAGCAAGATACCATGTATGAAAAAATTGAAGCAGAACTGTGAGGGGTACAATAGGCCCTTCACTCCATCCGCTCAGTGTCCACTGCACCCTCGTCATCAGAAGAAATAGTTTTGGGAGATGAGCCCACCCAACTCCACAGACTAGCCGATGCAACCGAAGCTCACCTTCGCCATGCATAGGAAGAAATAGAACATGCCACAATGGCCCTGAAACAAGCCCAAGAGGAAATTATAGAGAAACGTTGAGTTGCGTAGAAAGAGAAGGATGACCTCCAAGCAAAGTTCAAAGAGGAGAAAGCACAGATCTAGCATGAGAAAGAACAACTACTCGTGGAGTAGGTTGGAGAAAAAGAAGTGGTCAACAGAGCACTTTTCTCTGTGACGGGCTTAGAGCAAAAGGAGGAAGACCTTGTGGAGCATCAAGTAGTGCAGCATGCTAAAGCCATCCAATAGCTTCAACAGAGAATAACCTATCTAGAGCTACAAACAGTACCAAGTACTCTGCAGGACGTATGAGACCAAAGAGAAGCGACTGCCCGGAGCGTAGTTGAGAGGATCAGAGCATTACCTTTGGAATGTAAACAACTTAGCAGTAGAAGTGCGCAGACTTATGAGCGAATTACTGAGGACCCTAAATTGAAGACATTGGAGTCACAACTCCAGGAAGCAAAGCAGTAAGTAGCGACAATACAGGCACAGTTGAAGGTCCTGCGAGTAGTTGAAAGAATGAAAATATCCCAGGAACAACACACTACTCAACAACACGCCCATAGCATATAGAGCAAAGTCATGGAAGTGACTTAGAGGCTCCAACCAGTCTAGGGCGAAGCTTGCCAACTGTTTGAGGAGATTGAAGGCCGAGGAGAAGAGATGGAACAAGTAGTCACTTCAGTAGAAAATTGCTTAGAGGGACCTTTGAACGAGGAAATTATTCAAGAGTTCGTCGAGAAGGAGGCCTTGGTGAAGCAGCAGGTCGAAGGAGATCGAGCCAGGCTCACGACTTTTGAGGCAGATCTACCCAAATCAGAGTGACTCAGGACGAGTCACAGGTGAGTGTTTGGGGCCTGTTGGTTCTTGACCAAGTTTTGGAGATCCTTGGTCAGTTTTGACCTATTTTGGGACTTCGATAGGATGTCGAAGGTGGAGCGCAAGTCGAAGCAGAGATCGCAGGATCTCGGCCCTTTTTTAGGGCTTTTTGGGTTTTGGGCTTATGTAATGGGTATAGGGATGTTGGCCCATGGGTTTACCCATGTTTTAGGCTCTTTTGTAATGTAGAAATAGAAAGCTAGGTGATTTAAGTAAGTGGTGTGATGCTAGGTGCTAAGGGCAAGTGAAGGCCAATGTGCTAAGTGCAAGTGATAGTTGTAAATGATTTGTGCATACCGTATGAGACTTGCAACGCTAAGTGCAAGTGACTGTGTAAAGGCTTTGTGCTGTAACCTAGCTCGGGGAAGGAGGATCTAGCAAAGTGCATGTAGATCTCCTGTCCTATGCAGAGTAGGACCTTGCAGCTATGTGCATGTAGAAGATTGACATAAGACAATAAAGAGAATAAGAGTTGGTGAACGTAGCCCCAGGTTGGGGGTGAACCACGTATATCTTGTGTTGTGGTTGCTTTGTGCATTATGGTTGTTTTATGGTTCATATGATTAATGCTTAGTACAATGATGTATGCTTAGATAAATATGATAACTTATTGAATAATGATGTGAATAAGATGCTAGATCTGATCTATGTTGATGTGCTTAGTGCTTGAATGTGTTGAATCTTGTTGAATAATGCATTGTGCTGTAATTAGGGTTTATCTGCGCTATAGAAAAAGGCTAAGTACTAATGAATAACAACCACTAAGTTCTCTGTTAAGGTGTTGTAATCATAGATCTATGTCCCAGCTAAGGTTGCAGACACTGGAGTCCTACAACCACCCCTGCCTCTACCTCGGGTGAGACTTCATCTGCTTTGCAGGTGTTTCCGAAAGGGCCGGTAGTTAGGGTTTTGTTGGTGCACTGTTGAAGGGTTGAACCCTAGGTTTTCCCTTGTGCCAACAATAGGATAGTGATATTTAAGTCCCAAAAGGAGAGATACTTTTGTTTGGAAGACAAATGGATGAGATTTGTTCGGGAGAAGCTGAAGTTCTTCACAATCATTGGATCTGGAGAAAGAATGCGAGTGTTAACCCTTAGAACCTTTCGAACGTCGTAAGTCTGACGAATCAAGCATATTCGTTGCATTGGAGGTGAAATCCCCTGAAGTCCCAAATTTAATATGGGTCGTAGATATGAGGATGCCCAGAAAGTATTTCGACCGTCGGATCTAAGATATAGTCAGTTCGGTGTTGAAGACTTCGAGAGGACAGAGGTTTCGTAGCACCAAAATCCCCAAAGTCCCGAAGTTGATGTGGACTGTGGATTTAAAGATCCTTCGGGATCACTCATGACCATTCGATCGTGGGGATGCGAGTATCAACGCCGAGATCTTGTGGGAGCCCATGTGTCGAGTGACGAGGTTGTCAGGTGTCCCTCTTGGAGTGGCACACACTGGGATCCAAAGGACTCTTGAATGAAAGTTACGAGCCGAAGTGCTGAAGCAGATCCGAGCCGTCCAAGCGAAAGGGACAAGTGTCATCAGATCCTGCACTTCAGGGGAAATCACTCCGAAAGAAAAGGGGATGTGTTGAGCAATAACTCTCGAAGGTCGGAGAGCCGAAATTCATCTGAGTCATCCGTCAGCTGAGGATAGGTGTCAACAGATCTTCCATTTCGGGAGATATCCACTTCGAGGAAAGTAGGGTCACGCGAGTTGAGAACTCCTGAAGTAAATCGTGATCGTCGATTTGAGAGAGACACGCGTCAACAGATCATCGACTTCGGGTAAAATCACTCCGGGAGAAAGCGAGTGGGGAGAGATTGAAGCTTCCGAAGCCCGAAGAGTCGAAGTAATTTATAGTCATCGATTTGCGGGAGACACGCGTAAGCATATCACGTACTTCAAAAGCGGGGAGAAAGCAATGCGAAGTAGAGGGACGCCTGAAGTGGATCTCCACCGTCGAATGAGAGGTACGCGTGACGCACAATCCTTAACTTCGGAAGAAAACACTTCGGGAGTAAATGTGGTGTGAGTGTCTGGGACTCTCGAATGATGAAGTCCCAAAATGGATTCGAGCCATTGATTTATATGGACGTGTGGTGCCTGATATAGAACTTTGGGTATGGAGTACTTCGGAGGAAAAAGAGTTGGAGTGCTCGAAACTCTTGAATGCCAAAGTCCCGAAGAAGATCATAACTGTCGATCATGAAGGATGTGTGGCACTCGATCTGTAACTCCGGGTATGGAGAACTTCGGAGGAAAAAGGTGTAGGAATGTTTGAAAATCCTAAACGTCGAAGTCCTGAAGTAAATCAGGGCCGTCAAAATCCTTGAGTACACGCGACGTCAGATCGTGAACTTCAGAGGTTTTCCACTCCAGAGGATTTGCGTGGTGGTCGTCTTGGCGCATGTTGTCTTGGTGTTTGTTCATAGCCCATGGTCATATGCAAGTATAGGGGGATTAAAGAACCCGAAGAACTTGGGAGAGGATATCTGCCAGCTCCGAGCTCGTTTCGGAGCATGGAGATTGTGGCTAGAAAGCTCTGGAAGAGAAGAATGGAATAGAGACCCCGAATGAGGGTATTGATTCTCCTAAGAAGAGTGAAAATTTGAGTCCCCACCGTGGGTGTGTTACAAATTGGTATCAGAGCTTGGTTACAACACTTGCCCTTCTTGGGCTCATGCACGAGTCGCATGAAAATATTTCTGGGGGAATTTAAGGGGTAACACCCTATCTTACTGCATTCCTAAGAGGCGTAGAAAACCCCTACTGAAGAGAGGAATGAAATCCTTTACTGTTGATTGATGTTTTGGAAATTGGCACTGTATGTTGCCAATATTCCCAAATAAAGAAGTTGACTTCACTGTGCAATTGTACGTGTTGTTGTACAGTCATGATATTTGGTTACCAAGGCTAAGATGAGCCCATGGAGAATGTTACTTCCAAACATAAATCATCTGCATAAGTTCCTTGAGTAGAAGAATGCAGATTTAAAATACAATTGGGATTTTACCTAACGATATTTAATCATGCTAGTCTGTGACAAAGGAAGCCTAACATTTCTTGGAAAATGATAGCCGATTCTACAGAAATGGGATTATGCCGAAGAACACTCATATTTAAACTAAAATAGCAATGTGAACGGATGGAGAGGATCTGTAGCAGTAATGACTACTGCTTTTATGAAGGGTTAAACCTAATATAGGTGTATAACTCCTCACGATCAGAGGAATGAGTCGGGTGACCATTCTCTGAAAAGGGAGAGCATGCACAACTCTTGGGTTTCAAAGTGGACAGAGAAATGAATTTTGTTTTTGGGTACAGGAATTGTTGGACATGGTTTTTCTAATCAAGTTGATAAACCGAGCTGTAGAAATATAGAGTGTTTGAGTGAGAAATCACCACAGCCTCCCTTGCTTGGTGGATAGGAAAATAATCTGCCAGAGTTATCATGGGAGGAGGAGAGTGGCCTCCATCCCTGGCTGTGCTGAACAAAAGGAGGAATTCTAGGTGTAATGGTCAAGACCGATCTTGACCTAAAGGTACTCTGGATTTATGAACTAGGATACTTAGTACGTAACATAATTCAAAATTGCATTTGGGCTTTAAGGGAATAGTCCAAATGGTAATAGATATTAAATTGTTAAAATTAAGATAAAATGGTTGACTAAATGTTGGTCTTGTATGTGGTAAAGGAAGTATTTGGGCACTTCTAGAAGCCCAATGGGTCAGATTGACATCCAATGGTGGATGGTAGCCACATAGATATAGTTGGAAGCTAGTTTGGTTGATTTTGTTGCCTTGGGCATGGTTATAATTTCCTAGATTGTATTTATAAGTTGGGTAATGTTTCAGGGAGGTTAAGACAAGAGTGTTTTCCTTCTAGCCGTTATCGTATGAAAAGGGAACCTAGTTATGACTATGTCTGATTCAACTTCCATGTGGATGCCGTGTGAATGAATGCAATCTCTCAACTGAGAGGGAAACTTAGTGTTGAGTATCCCTATGAGGCTTTTCATAAGAATGGCAACAATATCCTTGGAGGAGGATCTGGAAGTCTAAGATGCCCATGTGCATGCATGACATGGAAAGGGTGCATGCAATGAGATTGCATGATGCATGTTTGGTTAGGTTTGTGTGTGTGTGTATGCTTAAATGAATGGATTTAATGCATTGTGAAGCTTCTTGATATGAAGCCTGATAGTAATACTAGTTAGGTATAAATGATATTAAATGTGAATGTGATGCACATGTATGATGTAAGGATATATGTATACTAAAGGTACAATATGGATGCCTTGATGAGTGATATGTCAGGCAATAATTGCACTTGCCAAGATTAAGTGAATACCATGGATGCATGGTTGACTCCATTTTTGAAGAATCATGAAAGTTCTGTTTTGAGTGATAGCTTAAGGGGAGTTGATCTAGGAGGCTCCCAGGCTCATAAAATGCTCAAAAATCAAAGTTCTCGGAATTGGATGAAACCAATTCCATTGCATCCGTCTCGTTCTCCCGATTCTGTCCATACATTTACTTTCTCAAACGGATGTTGTATGCGAGAGTTATCGTACTCTGACCGTTTTCCCAAGCATGGAAAAAGTCAACAG
This sequence comes from Picea engelmannii, assembly GCA_009831015.1. Classification (NCBI taxonomy): domain Eukaryota; kingdom Viridiplantae; phylum Streptophyta; class Pinopsida; order Pinales; family Pinaceae; genus Picea; species Picea engelmannii. The sequence continues at coordinate 29,638 of ML791310.1, forward strand.
GTCCAGTCAAATGATGACATCAACATGACAACAACAGTGCTAACATGGTAGTGTGACAAGTGGCAGCAGAGCAATGTGACAAGTGGCAGAAGTTCACTGGGCAGATGTGGATGGTAGATCCACTCAGAGGTTGACATGTGGCACTTTATTGGCAAATGAAGAAGTGCCACATGGCCCAATCATGGGCTGCCACGTGGCACCATGGTATTGGTTAAGGGTCGAATGGAAAGTGTTAAAAATGTTACGGGGTCCATGGGTTTTGAACCCAAGACCACCCACCAAGCCAAGCGCCTTAAGAAAAGCACTAACACCAACGCGCCACACATGTCTCTTGTTAAAATATATGCATTTAAATTTATTTAAAGTGTAGGATATTACTATGTGGGCAAAAAAGTGTTGGGGCTAAGCCCCAACCCATGGTTTTATGGTGTTATGTGACCTTGTTTGGGGGCGCGCGCCCGTCCATTGGGGGCTTAGCCCATATATTGTTGGAAAGTGGTTTTTTAAACCATATATTAATGATTTTTTGGGATTTTTCACTGATATTTAGGCCAAAAAATGGTTTTTTTAGCATATCTTGGCCATTTGAAGGGGGATTTGATCCCAGAAAGAGGCCAGATCTTGAGGGAAGTTGGGATTCCTCATTTGAGCTTTGAAAAATATAAGAACCAGGCTTTTTGAAGCTTGTAGAGGACTTTTTGATGCAGGGTTTTGAAGGAGCAGTTTGTAAATTTTTGGCCTTTTCTCATGTTTTGAGAGGCATTCTTGCCATGTTTTTGAGAGGAATTTGATGGAGCATGCTTGAATCTGAGCAAGGAGGTCTTGCACAACAGACATGAAGCATGTAATGTAACAATAAAGAGCATTGTAAGAGAACTTTGAGCATTTTAAAGAGCAATAAAGAGGTCATTCACTTGGAAGCGGGCCCGAAGATGTTGCCAATGATTGGTGAACTCCGTTATCAAACTCTTGTCTCTTTTTCTCTTTCTGTTTAACTGTTCTATTCTCTTCATTTGCAGCATGGATATTAATGGCTGATCTCTTTATTCATTACTAAGCATTAAGAAAAAGTCACATTTGATATTCCGCAAACAAGATAATAAGTTTTATGTATTTCACATTCTTAACGATCCGATGCATAAAATACATTAAACTAACTTGCAATTGATCAGTAATACCTTCATTTTTGGATCAAGTTTATGGTATCAGAGCATTTGGTTGTGAAGGTTTGATAGGAATTGAAAGCATTGGATGCTCACGAGAGCAAAACTCAAGCGAGCAGAAGACCAACTTGAGGCTCTTGACACAGAGATTCAAAGGTGACCACATAAGTAAGAGATGTCTTCCCAACGGAAATTGGGTCCCTTCAAATCTGAAGATGATTTCTTCAAGGCTTTTAAATTGATGCAATTCATTGTAGAGGAGCTTTACCATGAAAGAGGTCTGCGAAGGAATCCAAAAGTTGAAGAAGGTGAATCTTCGGTAAGAGCAGAAGGAGGAGTTGGAGGTGGTGGACCTTCAGAACATTCTTCTCCTTCATCCTCATCATCTAATAATGAAGCAAGTGTACATTCCTCCAAGGATAAGCAAAAAACTCATCATTCTTCTTATATGCCGTTATTAAAGTTAGATGTAAAGTTTCAATTACCCACTTATGATGGTTAATTAGATGCAGAAAAGCTAGATAATTGGGTGAGACAATTAGAAGTCTATTGCAGGATACAAAAGATTGTTGATGATGAAACTAAGATCCAACTAGAAAGTCTCAAATTGGGAGGCACAACTCTCATATGGTGGGAAAGCAAAACTAGAGATGATCTTAAGAAAAGTGGTAAAACAATCTCTTCCTGGAATGATTTTGTTATTGCATTAAAACAATAGTTTTACCCTTTAGCTTACATGCAACAAGAAATGATGAATTGGCAATGTTTAAGGCAATCAAAAGGTCAAAGTGTACAAGAATATACTTAGATATTTCGTAAGAAAGATTTAAATTTGGGTATTCCATTATATACACAAGATACACTCTTAAAATATATTGGTGGTTTACATTCTTATCTTAAGCACACTATTCTTATGCTAAATCCTTCTAACTTTGATGAAGTATGTGTACAAGCCATTCACATTGAATCTAGCAAAGAGAATCTTGGTGATAGTGTTTATACAGATACTTGGCAAAGAAAGGATGCAAGGAAAAGGAAAGAGAAGAAGACATCCACAACAAGAAAGGAGAAGACTACTTGCAAGCATTGCAATAAAGTAGGCCATGATGAAGATCGTTGTTGGGTCTTACATCCTGACTTGAAGCCAAAGAAGTTTGCCAACCACAAAAGGAAGAATACCACAACTACGACAATTCAGGTGGATCTTGGATCAGATTCTGGTGATGAGACACAGGTTGTATCTATGGGAATCCGAGGTATAATTTTTTTTGCAAGTACTAGCTCTTCTAGATTAGTTGATGTAAATGATGAGTGTAAAAGGAATGAACTTTTCCACATAAGGGTTATAACACATAATGTTAAAGTTGATACTCTTGTAGACAGTGGATCACAAGCCAATCTAATCAGTGAAGAGGTTGTAATTAACTTGAGACTTGAAACTAAGTCACATCCTAAACCATATCCATTGGGATGGATATGTGGTGATAACAATTTACAAGTAACCAGGCAGTGTAAAATCAAGTTTGCAATCACTTCTAATTATGTTGATGAAGTAGAGCTTGATATAGTGCCACTGGACATATGTGGAATTGTACTGGGAAGCCCATACCTTTATGATAGGAAGGCTATATTCTACAGGGAGGAGAATAAATATTGCTTCAAGAAAGATGGGAAAGAGTACATTGTTTGTGCTCATCGCATGAAAACTGATAGGTCTTTTGCAGCTACAGGGCAGTTAAAAATAATGGTAAATGCAAGAAAAAGTTTAACACTTATGTCTGTAACAAAACATGAAGTTAGTGATGCTAAATATGAGATGATTCCATATGTTTCAAACAATCATGAAGTGTCACCAGGGGTACAGTATGAGGTTCAACTGCATAATTTGATTACTGTTCCTATTCAAAAGAGGAAGCATGTTGTTTCATTAGCACATTTAATATTGTTGATTAGTTTTTTGCTGTTCAGTGGTGTATGGCTGCAAAGTGCGACAAAGAATATAGATGATTGTGCAATAAATGAAATGATTACTTTGATAAACAATGCTATCTTAGTTTTCATGTTTGTTGTGATTAGTCAGGTGATCATTATCCCAACAGAGAGGATGGATGATACAGGCCAAAGTGGGGAGGCAGTACCCTCACTTATTACCTGAGTAAAAGCAGACTTTTGGTGGTCCAAAAGCTTCCAAAGTGGGGAGGAATGATCCAGGAGGCTCCCAGGCTCATAAAATGCTCAAAAATCAAAGTTCTCAGAATTGGATGAAACCAATTGCATTGCATCCGACTCGTTCTCCCAATTTCGACCATATATTTACTTTCTCAAATGGATGCTGTATGCGAGAGTTATCGTACTCTGATCGTTTTCCCAAAGAGGAAAAAAGTCAACAGGTCCAGTGAAATGATGACATTAGCATGACATCAACAGTGCTGACATGGCAGTGTGACAAGTGGCAACATGGTAGTGTGACAAGTGGCAGCAGTTCACTGGGCAGATATGGATGGCATATCCACTCAAAGGTTGACATGTGGCACTTTACTGGCAAATGAAGAAGTGCCACGTGGCACCATGGTATTGGTTAAGGGTCGAATGGCAAGTGTTAAAAATGTTAGGGGGTCCATGGGTTTTGAACCCAAGACCACCCACCAAGCCAAGCGCCTTAATAAGATCACTAACACCAACACGCCCCACATGCCTCTTGTTAATATATGTGCATTTAAATTTATTTAAAGTGTAGTATATTACTATGTGGGAGAAAAATCACCGGGGCTAAGCCCCAGCCCGTGGTTTTATGGTGTTATGTGACCCTGTTTGGGGGCGCGCACCTGTCCATTGGGGGATTAGCCCATATATTGTTGGAAAGTGGTTTTTTAAACCATATATTAATGTTTTTTTGGGATTTTTGACTGATATTTAGACCAGAAAGTGGTTTTTTTAGCATATCTTGGCCATTTGAAAGGGGATTTGATCCCAGAAAGAGGCCAGATCTTGAGGTAAGTTGGGATTCCTCATTTGAGCCTTGAAAACTATAAGAACCAGGATTTTTGAAGCTTGTAGAGGACTTTTTGATGCAGGGTTTTGAAGGAGCAGTTTGTAAATTTTTGGCCTTTTCTCATGTTTTGAGAGGCATTCTTGCCATGTTTTTGAGAGGAATTTGATGGAGCATGCTTGAATCTGAGCAAGGAGGTCTTGCACAACAAACATGAAGCATGTAATATAACAACAAAGAGCATTGTAAGAGAACTTTGAGCATTTTAAAGAGCAATAAAGAGGTCCTTCACTTGGAAGTGGGCCTGGAGACGTGGCCAACGATTGGTGAACTCCGTTATCAACCTATTGTCTCTTTTTCTCTTTCTGTTTTGCTATTTTATTCTCTTCATTTGTAGCATGGATATTAATGGCTGATCTCTTTATTCATTACTAAGAATTAAGAAAAAGTCACATTTGATATTCCGCAAACAAGATAATAAGTTTTATGTATTTCACATTCTTAACGATCCGGCGCATAAAATACATTAAACTAACTTGCAATTGATCAATAATACCTTCATTTTTGGATCAGGAATGCACTCCAGTTCCTTAGGAAATATGAGTATAAATAAATGAAAGAGTAAATGAGAAATGATGGTTTGTTGTCAGGATAAGAGGCAAATGATTATACCTTGAGGATCACATAAGAATGAGTTTGAACAGTCATGAGTTGACTAATTTTAGAATAGAGATATATGTAGGTTGTGAAATATACCCATGGTAGCTACACACAGACTTTTGATTATGCATATGGTTAAGTACATCATGGATGTAAGTTAACAAAACCAGAATATGTATGGGTACATAATTTGGGTGCATGACAAATATGCATGTTTATATTCCTTAGGGAATATTTGGTAAATAACTAAAGCTAACTCAAGGTTGAGGCCATCACAGATAGTGATGGACGTGCAATAAGGAAGTTACATGCTGAGGGAGTTTCCTGTGGAAGAGCTGTGTGAAAAATCTGTCAGGAGGTCAGAGTCACAACCTTAATAACTGTTGAGAACTAAGCAGTGAGCTACAAGCTTATATATATATATATATATATATATATATATATATATATATAAGAATCCTAGATTACATTTTTGAAAGCATCATGTAGTGAATAAAAGACTAGTGAACGAATAAATGAGTACGTTTGATTGAATAAGCTTGGTTGAATCCATGTTAAGAAAAGGCATATGTATGCCTCGGATACCCAAGTAGAGTATGATTCAGGAAGAAAACCCTAATCGAATCAGGATACTCAAGAACCTGACAGAGGAGATGAATGCGAGCCGCTCATTAGAGGGAAGACCAATCAAAATAATCAAATCGACTTCACTATCCACTAGAGTTAATGGATCAAACACCAGTCGTTTGATTAGATCGACGGTCAGGGATCATTGCAGAGCGCGAAGGTGGAATTAACGGACGTGCTAGTGCATGACCCACAATCAACAAGTGCCATTGATCTTGTTGGGGCAGAGAATCAACGACCATGATTAAAAGAGTTGGGCAAGTACTTTTTGGATTTGCGCAGATTGAACTCTCCGATAGAGAGCGAGTGTATTGGGATTTCATAATCCCTGGGAACTGCTGATCCTTGAACGATTAGTGGGAGAACTTGCAAGGAACCCACGCATTAATGTCGCGTAAAACTCATATTGTGATTGGGTTATGTGGTTGAATTTATCACATCAAAGCTTTGTTCTCAATCTAAATTCTCGGTTAAACACTTCTGTGTTGGAATTATTATTATCTGGAAATCATGTGGTTAAATTTGTTCGAGGGCTATGATCGACGACCCACGATGATTGTATAGATTGCATATGCACACGGGTTAACGTCGAGACCTGTACCCATAATTTAAATTCAATATAGTGTTGTTTTAAGTTTGGGATCTGATTGTAGATCGAACGAACCATATTCATTGCAGAGGTCATAAGGAGAATTAAATTGTGATCTAGTTGAGGTTCTGCAATCCCTTGTAGTCGTTGGATCTGGGGAAAAACAGATCTACACCGTTGATTTGCAGACAAGGGGTTTAGCTAGGATCATAACGCCTAGACATGGGAGTCGAAGGGATAGCTCCTGAAAAGAATAAATTTGAGGTCACAACTCTTGGTCACATGGAGAGACAACGGAGTTCCTCTGGGCTAGTCAAGGAAGATAGAGTTTAACACTTTGCCTTAGACTGTGGTCGCGAGGACTGGTTCTATGGGAATAAAGGTGCTCATAGCTAGCACATTGCATGGAATTGCTTCGAGGAAGTGCATGTTTGCATGAATGGAAGACAATGAACCCTCCATTGAGGAATGAGGACCTTCCAAAATTTTTGAGTACATTATATGCATGTCAAAGGAATGCATAAAGGCATTCATGTGAAACCTGGAGTTTCATGAATGACGATATTAGGGTTATGATCGATTCAGAGCAGAAAATATGGTTTTGCTAAAATAATAAACATGGACAAAGAGTCCATAAGGTAATAAGTTGGTTGAATTCAAACACACCTTGGCAAGAGTGCCTAACCTGAAAAGTGATAACCTGAAATCGATGCAAGGGTGCATTGGGTATGAATGTGTCCACAAATGTTGGCACATTCATTAAAGTCAACTGGTATCTAAATTTCATTTTGAAAAGTTGATATACTGAACTGATGCATGTGTAAGGAATGAAATTTCCTTTTTCTTGTATCATTGAATAGATAAAAGTGATTTGACTATTAGCATGCACAATTTAAGAATTGTTTGTGATGACATTATAAAGGTGCAATGAAAATATATGTGCATGGGAAACTAATAATTTGTTTGGCTGATTGAAGTTGAAAGTGCAGGAAGCAAAGGGGTCTTGGATATGGCAGCGTTATAAGCCCATAAGGAAGACCAATTGCCTGCTGAGCCAAACCACTATGGGAAGGAAAGTCCCATAATTATGAATCTGGTTCCTGTGCAGAACAAATATGAAAACAAAATGTGGAATTTGGAAATCTGTGGGTGACATATTTACAAGAAAATTTTGAATTTAAAATTTATGATGATGTCTCATGAATTTTTGTATGCCTGCAATTCGGGTGAGAAGAAAAGATATGTCCAGAAAGGACAGATGAAGGTTGTCAAGCTGTAACATCATAAAAAATGGCTACTGTTGATCCATGAGAATCTTGTGGTAAGCCATCATCGCCTAAATTATGTTGTGTTGAGGTAACACAAGCCGGAGGGATGCCTCGACAGAGCAAGTTTGAGGGATGCCTCGACTGTAAGGCTCGATAAAGTATATGGAGTTATTCTTGTGTGATAAAACCTTGGCAAGGAAAGATGGATCACCTGAGGAACTATATAGAAGAGAAGGGGATGCCTGAGCCTTGGCTTGGGCCTGGAGGGTGAGTGACCGCAAGGAAGAGGATACCTTGATAGTTCTTGTAAACTATTGATTGGGATCATGCACATGATGAATAGTTCTTCCTGTGCGAGAAAACCTTGGCAAGGCAAGATGGATCACCTGAAGAAATGTATAATAGAGAAGGGGATAGCTGAGCCTGGGCTTGGACGGTGAGTGACCGCAAGGAAGAGGAGACTCTGGTAGTTCTTTTAAACTATTGGGATCATGCACACAATGGGTATGTCAAGGAAAAACAGTGAGTCTGGATAACAAGATACCATGTGGATACAAATCCACAAACTGTGCAGATAATTATTATGCTAGATTATGAAATTTTCCTGGAAATTTTTATGCAACAGTAAAATGCTTTCGTATGAGACTATGATTAACACAATTGTTGTCCAAGAATTATTGAAAGCAGGTGACAAATATTACATGTCTGAAAAAGGACCTGACCGAGAAAGAAGTTCAAGACTTCTGAAGTGGTTGAATGAGAAAGGAATGACAAGTGTTACCGAGAAAGAACACCGAGGACAATGTTCCTTTTAAGGGGGGGGATTATAACACCTATGTTTCCCCCAACTTGTAATCGATCATTAATTAGGGTTACCATGTTGTGGCATGGGAACAATGTAAATGTATTATTGTTTGAGTTACCAATAATTGACTGTGGGGGTGAAGCCTTGAAAGTACTGGCCATGATATCACTAGGGGAAAGAATGTGAAAACTATAAGAGAGGGTTCATTATATCAAATAACCCCAAATTTCTCTTTGATGAGGATAATAAACCTCTTTCGGATCCCAAGGAGAGAAATCGGTTAATGAATAAAGGACCAATGGTTGAATTATCAACCACCCCCATGAATGGAAGCATGGTCTAGCTACATAATGTCATCCCAAAGTACCACTGAGTCTAGTGGACCAGGCTGACTCGAGTTTCCCTCTGAAAAAAGGAACATGATAGGAGGGATGTGCGTGCAAGGCACATGAGGGAATGTAAAGAGGAGAGTGGAGAATGCGAGAAACATTCCAGTAGATAACGAGTAGAGGGTCATGAGCTTGATGAGGAGAAATCATATGATAAACCTCGTCAAGGCTGTGACAGAGAGAGAGATCTCTGAGAGTATGCAGAGAATGAGACCTGAGCGGAAGGACGCGAGATTGATGCTGAGGAAGCATCTAATAAACCTTGCAGAAGATGCGAAAGAGAAAGGATCGATGAGAATTGGCATAAATTCCCTGGTGATATCATGGCTTGGCATGAGGTTGGCCAGAGTGATAAGAATGAATGCCTCTAAGCCTATGGTTGGGTGGAAGGATGAACACCCACAGTTAGTTAGTTGGCTACCACATGTAGTAGATAAGTAATCACATATCTTGTGTATTTAAGTGGTAACTGTGAATTAAAGTTGGATAACCTATGAATGTTGCAGGGATGGATATGTTTTTTTAATGATTTATACTGTATCCCTTCAATTCTTCCTAATTGTGTATTTAAGAAAATAAGAAATTCTCTGGCCTGTACACGTAAATTCCTGACCCCTGTGATAGCTCAAGTTAAAATAAATGAACTGTGAATTCATTGACTTTGGGTATAGCCTCACGTGTGCATGCCGACACTCCTAGTCGTTCTGAAAGAAGGGATCGTTCACAACTCAGGAGAGGTAGAGCATGTGTGCACAGAACCTTTGCAAGGCATGCATGGATCGAGAACCCCTTTAGTTCTAGAGTTTATAGATGAGTGCAAGAGGTGCGAGGTGGATTTCTATAACTGTTAATTTAAGGAGAATTAGCGCAAATTACCTAGGTACTTAAGAAGTTGGAAAAGCTCAGGTAGGATAGCGATATTTACGTCCTGAAAGGAGAGATACTTTCGTTTGGAAGATGAATGGATGAGATTAGTTCGAGAGAAGCCAAATTTCTTCACAATCGTCGGATCTGGAGAAAGAATGTGGGTGTTAACCCTTAGAACCCTTCGGACTTCACGGGTTCGACGAATCGAGTATATACAGGAGGTGAAACCCCCCGAAGTCTAGAAGTTAATCTGGGTCATAGATCTTAGGATGCCTCAGAACTATCCCGATCGTCTTATCTACGATATATTCAGTCCGACGTTGACGACTTCGGGAGGACAGAGGTTTGGTAGCACCAAAACCCTCGAAGTACCGAAGTCCTGAAGTTGATGTGGATCATGGATCTAAGGATCCTCCAGGATCCCTCATGACCGTTCAATCGTGGGGATGCGAGTATCAATGTCGAGATCCTGTGGGAGTCCATGTGTCCAATGACAGGGTTTCCAGGTGTACCTCTTGAAGTGGCACACACTGGGATCCAAAGGACCCTTGAATGGATGTTACGAGCCGAAGAACCGAAGAATATCTAAGTCGTGCAATCCAAAGGGACATGTGTCGCCAGATCTTGCACTTCAAGTGAAATCACTTCACTAGGAAAGGGGATGTGTTAAACAAGAACTCCTGAAGGCTGGAGAGACGGAGTTCATCTGAGCCATCCATCAGCGGAGGACATGTGTCAACAAATATTCCATTTTGAGAGATAACCACCTCAGAGGAAAGTGGGGTCATGCGAGTTGAGAACTCTCAAAGTAAATCGTGACCATCGATTTGAGAGAGACGCACATCGAGAGATCGTCGACTTCGGGTGAAATCACTACGGGAGAAAGAGAGTGGGGAGAGGTTGAAACTCCCGAAGCCCGAAGAGCCGAAGTAATTTATAGTTGTCGATCTGCGGGAGACACGCGTCAGCAGATCGTGTACTTCAGAAGTGGGGAGAAAGCAACGTGGAGTAGAGGGATGCCCGAAGTGGATCTCCACTGTTGAATGAGAGGGACACATGGTACACAATCCTTCACTTCAGAAGAAAACACTCTGGGAGAAAAGGTGTTGTGACCATCCGGGACTCTCGAACGCTGAAGTCCCGAAGTGGATCCGGGCCGTGATTTATATGGACACATGGCACTTGATTTGGAACTTCGGGTATGGAGTACTTTGGAGGAAAATGAGTTGGAGTGCTCGGAACTCCCGAACGTCGAAGTCCCGAAGAAGATCATAACCGTTGATCATGAGGGACGTGTGGCGCTCGATCTGTAACTCTGGGTACAGAGTACTTCAGAGGAAAATGGTGTAGGAATGTTTGAAACTCCAGAATGTCGAAGTCTCGATGTAAAGCAGGGCCATCAAAATCCCCGAGGACACACGACGTCATATCGTGAACTTCAAAGGTTTTCCACTCCAGAGGATTCATGTGGTGGTCGTCTTGGCATCTAGTCATAGCCCGCGGTCATATGCAAGTATAGGGGGATGAAAGAACCCAAAGAAGTTGGGAGAGGATATTTGCCAGCTTTGGGCTCATTTCAGAGCATGGAGATCATGGTTGGAAAGCTCTGGAAGAGAATAATGGAATAGAGACCCCGAATGAAGGTATTGATTCTCCTAAGAAGAGTGAAAATTTTAGTCCCCACCATTGGTGTGTTACATTTTCTTAGTCATTGCATCAACATTTAATTTATTTTGTATTTTCTTGATGCTACCTTTTGCATGCTCTTTGATGGGATGGAGCTCATCCCTCTTGTGACATAAACTAACCACATATCCTTTGAGCTAGTGTTTTCTTCATTCAACTACAACATGTATTCCTTTATAGGCATGAGCAATAACTAATTTAATATATGAACTTGCAACAATAATAGTGAGGGCGAAGTTTAGAAATGAAACCTTAAACAAATATAATCATTGATAGGTTGTAAGTTTGTTCTAACTATTTATGCTCAATAAAAAGGAAGGATTGTGTTCTGATCTCAAAAATGCGTAGGTACTCCTCTCCGATTTAAATCTATGATTCTTTTTTCAACTATGTTAATCCTTCATCAAGGTAATATCTTAAGCCTACTAAATGCAAGAGAGCATTTAGTTTGTAATCCCCCCTTGGCATAGTTAATTGATAAATAACAACACCCTACGAAATCATGAGCGAGTCTTCTTATAATCTGTCTTTGATTTGCTATAGAGGTGGTCTTCCATGATCTCCTTTCTTCATAATTCCCTCATAATTGGCACCAAGCCAAATCTTTCTCCTAGACTTTCCACTAAGCTCTGCGTAGAAAGTTTGTCAATTTGTTGCACAACCTTAGAAAGGACATCCATTTTACTTTTGGGTCAACACCAATTTCTTGTGCCGAGTTGTAATTGTTATAGTAACTTCTACAATCAATGTAAAGTACCCTACAAAGGCTAGAAATGCTTCATCACCCAAGTCAATATATATATATAAGAAGAATCTCATGGGACATGCTTGTTTTTGTACTTGTATTTATGTTAGTGTTAGCAAAAGTGATTGGGACATGTGTGCACTTCATGTTTGTGTCAGTGCTAGCGAAAGCAATTGGGGGATGCTTGTGCTTGTGCTCATGTTTACGTCCATTCTAGAAAAAAAATTGGGACATGCTTGTGTTTGTGCTCATGATTGTGTAAGCGCTAGCAAAAGTTGTTGAGACATGTATGCGCTTGATGTTTGCATAAGTGATAACAAAAGAAGTTAGAACATGCTTGTGCTCATGCTTATGTTTGAGTCAATGACAACCAAAGTAGTTGGGACATTTGTGTGCTTGATGTTTGCATTAGTGCTAAAGAAAGTAGTTGGTGAAATGACTCAAACAAAAGCATATATAAAATTAAATGTATTATTAGAGAAATTTTGAAGTTTAAAATGAGTCTCCTAAAAAAATTACAAAATAATAGTTAAAATAATAAAATTATATAATCATTACGTGGTCCTCAAATTATTTGGTTTTTATATTTTAACATGGTATATGTGGTGTAAATATCTTATGTCTCAACATATTCATGTTTTGTATATAAATATGTGGTGTAAATATCTTATCTCTCCTTGACATGTTTTGTACCCATACAATTATACTTTCTTAGTATTTTTATATTAATTTATTTTAAAATATAATATTCAATATCATTTAAATTTACAAAACATTTTATACTTAAAAATATAGATCAATTAAAACAATCATCACAAATAAATAATCCAAACACTTTAACGTCAAGAATATTTACAATACAAAATTAAAATATTCCAAAATAAAATATCCCCCAATTTTAAAAAAATAGTAAACAAATAAATAGTCCAAAAACTTTAAGATCAACTAAAATACGTGCAATTTCAAATAAAAAAATACCACAAGACTTTTCCATAAAAGTAAGACACATTTATTATGGAGAAGGCAAAGTTACCATAGAACTTTCTCACAAAAAGCAGGACACATTTATGATAGAGAAGGCATGTTTAAGGGAGGGATTTTAAGAAAGACACATTTATTAGGGAGAAGGAAAAGTACCACAATTTTTTTTCACAAAAAGCAAGACACATTTATGATGGAGAAGGCATGTTTAAGGGAGGGTTTTTGTCTAAAATTGGTCGTTCAAATTAGGTTTGGAATTTCAAATTTTTCTTGCCTATCAAGAGAAAATTTAATGACGCTTTTTTTTTTGTGTTTGTCACTTTATGTTTTATGGAGAATTGTAAGTGTCAAATTATTTTGTATGTTATATGTAAATTTCTTTTTTTTTGTAAGTGAGTTTAAGAGCCTGTATTACTAAAAGAGGATTATGATACAAAAAAAAGGGAACTCCCTGGTCTGCCAATAAGGAAACCAGGCCAGAGGTTCCTGAGTTGCGTTTTCTGAAATAAGAAAGGGGTATGACTGGACTGCCACTATGGGAAACCAACCCAGTCCTACCATATCCATTTTTGACAAGATAAACACAACAAACATGAAAATAGAAAAATAAGAATAACATAAGATGAGATTGACACAGGAATGACCCGACTGACTTTACAATAGACTATCCAGCCACTAGTCCATGATAATGATATGTTTATTTCCTTCATCTGCCTAGCCCTTGTTTTCCTCCTTTTGGGAGACTGTTCGAGTCTTTCTGATGTGTGCTGGCGCTTCGTTCCCATCAACTGGCGTAATGTCCATGTGATGGACGTAGCGCAGGTAGAGGTGGAATTATGCTACCAAATGCTCCATTTTCTCTCTCTGGTCCTTCTCGAGCTCAGTTAGTAGTTTGATAATGGTTTCCAGACTGTTGAGACACCTCAGGACTTTGTTCAGTAGTTTCATGTGTTCCTTGTTGTTCTCCCGTCTGGCGTCCTCCCTTTCCGAGCTCACTTTTCCAATCAACATCTTTGTTTGCCATGCCATCTCCACCATTTTGTGGTAGAGGGTTTCCCTGGACTGCGTGGCTCCTGGGTCAGTTACCCAGTCCACTTCCTGAGTCAGAGCATCCCATGTTTTTCCCTTGCGTTTCTCTTTGATTTCATTTTCCAACCGGGAAATGGTCGCCTTTCCTTTCGGTGCAACCAGAGTGTGAAAGTTTCCCTCCACGTCTTTTGTCACCTGCTCCATCCTTGAAACCCGCCAGGGATTGTTCTGAGTTCCCTTTCCCAGGGGGTTTCTTTTGTTGTGTGTTCACTTCATTCGCACCATCCTGTCTGGCCTATGGCATCTCCTTTGCTGGGTTCTCAATCTGTTCTCGTGTACATAGGGGTTCCTCCTTTCCCTGCCCTTGTGTTTGTGGTGGCCCCTGTAGTTGCGCTCTTTCTGTTTGCATATATTTATGTTGTTTCTTCTCTTATTGAAACTTCCCTGCTGCGACCTTGTCCTTCCAATCATGGTCTACCCGTAGAGGTGAACCTTCCCATCCTCTTTCCCCGTCACGATACGTATGATCATGATGAATCAACCATTATCTGTGTATGGGCCCTTGCCCCTGCTCGCTTGATATCCTACTGTGCAATTCCCTATACATGGTCTTTGGCGTGGTGGGTTGATACTGGTCCATATCAATCTCTCTTGCCTTATGTCATTCGCTGCCTGCTATTTGTCATCGATAATTTCCCACGGTATTTCCCCGCAAATCTTACTATTGACACAACCTTGTTGTCGTACCCTCTCCTGTTGTATAATATGATCCTGCATTGTGATTGGTGGTCGAGTGTTGGGCATTCATATCCTGCCTGGGTCCTTCGTGCCTTCCGCTGGGCCTTTCACAACCCTCCTCGATGTGACCTTCCTTGCTTAAGTTGTTGTCACAATCTTTTGTCACTAGTTGGATGCAGTCCATTCTAAATTTTCCTTCCCAGATGTTGATCCAGGTAGTATCTAGTTGCTAACCTCCTCATTGGCAATTCTGCCCGCCAGGCCATTTGCTGACTTGCGTACCCAGTGAAACTCCACTGTGTTAATCGTTTGTAGATGCTCCTAGATTTTTCGTATGGAGTGTGCCAAACACTAGTGTCTCTGTACCTTGCTCACTCTAGTGCCATTTTGGAGTCTCTTCACTATGTTGATGATCAGGGTGGAGTCACCTTCCACGATGGTGTTGGTCATCCTTTCGCGGCTTAGAATTTCGAGACCGAGTTCCAGGGCTCCAAATTATGCTGTGTTGTTGGTTGAGTTTCCCATACTCCCAATGTACAGCCGGATTATGTTTCCATCACTACCTTTGATCACCCCTCCCATCCTTGTCATTCCTGGGTTACCTTTGGTCACTCCATCGAAATTTAACTTGAGGAACCCTGCTAGAGGTGGTGTCTAGTTCCACTCTCCTAATTGAAGTTGTGGTGGCCACCCTACCTGTGTGTTGTTTCCCCCATCTTTTAGGTGAAAAACTTCTAGGATTTGAGAATCCTGGCCTGTGAGTTGTGCTTTTCCAGTCTAACAGTTGCAACTCTGCACCGTTTCTTGTATTTGTGAGATTATTGATTCCTTGAGTTTCCCTTCCAGAAGGTTTTCATTCTTGAAGATGCGCTGGTTTCTTTCTTTCCATATTTTCCATATGATCATCCCTAGCATGAGATTCCAACAGAGGTTCACCACTTTATTTTTGCTATAACTCTCATTCAAGTTATTGATGGTTGCATAGATGTTACCTTGGGTCCTATTGGACCGATGAAAGATGCCTGCCGCCCAATCCCAGATCTCTGCTGTGTATTTACATTGATCGAGGAGATGATTCATTGTTTCTTCCTTAGCTTGACAGAGGTGGAAACATGATGGGCCTATGAAAACCCTTTTCCTTAGGTTTTCCCAGGTTAGAATTCAGTAGTGCAGAACTAGCCATTTGAATATTTTGATTTTTGGCCACTGGAGGTTGCCCCAAATATTTCCCCACTGTTACGTTGGATCTTCTTGGTCCTGGTCCGCGATGTACTTCCATGCTTCCTTTAAGTTGAATTCCCCACCATTTTGCCTGCCCCATATTAGTTGGTCCTCTTCTTCTGAGATTACAATTTTCCTTTTCCCCAATTCCTCCTCCACCTCTTTTTTTATTGTTGCGATCTGATCTCTGTTTTGTGGATTGAGTTTGTCCCAGATCCTCCATTTGTCACTGTTTTTTTTTGTTTCCAGTAGTGATGGATTTTGATTTTGCCTTCCATGGTCATCGCTTGTTGGAGTTCCTCCCTGTCCGGATTTTCCATTCTGGGTTCTTGTTGCCACACATCCTCCCAAAATATGGCTGTGTTACCATTCCTCACTTCCCAGAAGCTGTGTTTATGGATCCAGGTTTTGTTGCGTCATGATAGATTCCAGATGGATGATCCCTCCCTTGTGCCAATAAAACGAATTCGATCCTGGTCGTTGATGTTCGAGGCATACTTGGCCTTCCAGAGGGTTTCCCATAGTGTTGACTTTTCTTTGACCCATCTCCACCAGAGTTTTGCCCCGTAGGCTTCATTGGTTACCTGTGGGTCTTGTAACCCCACGCCTCCTTTGAATTTGGGTTTGCAAACCTTCTCCCAGGCCACAAGGGCCCATTTTTTCTTGCTTTTTTCTCCTCGCCATAGGAATTCCCTTTGGATGGCTCTTATTTTTTGGTCTATTCATTTGGGAGAAGGAAACACTGACATCATATAGGTCAAAATTGCTCGCAGAACTGCTTTGGTCAGGATAAGTATCCCCACTAGGTTGAGGGATCTGTAAGTCCAGTTTTTCACCCTCTCCTATAGTTTGTTGATCACTCCTTCCCATGTTTCCATTTTGCATGCTCTGTCCATCAGGGGGATTCCCAAGTATTTCGTTAGGAGCATTTTGTGTTCAAACCCCAAAATATTTGCCAAGTTTCTTTGAATTGCTGGGTTGGTATTGAAGAAATAGATCATGGATTTGGAGTGATTGATCTCCTCTCTCGAGGCTTCCCCAAACTCTTCTAAGATCATTTTATAGGCTTATTCTTCCTTGACCGTTGGTGTGCCATGGAGTAAGGTGTCATCAACGAACTGTTGGTGCGTGGAGGTAGGGCAATTTTTGAAAGGTTTGATGCCTGTTATTTCTCTTGTTGTAGTTGCACTTTTTATGCTTCTACTAAGTCCTTCCATCATCAGAATGAACATGAAAGGTGATAGCGGGTCTCCTTTTCTGATGCCTCTTGAAGGCCAGAAGGGTTTGGCTGGGGCTCCATTGATTAAAAGTAAGTAACTAGTCATAGAGATTAGGCTGACAATCCAGTTGATCCAGTGTTGTGAAAAGCCAAACGATTCTAGAGTCTTGACCATATAGTGTCAACTAATTTTGTCATAAGCCTTTGCTAGGTCAAGCTGGATTATCATCCCCCCTCTCCTCTGGATTTTCAGTGTGTGTATCAACTCACGGGCATGGATGATGTTGTCCACAATTTGTCACCCTTCTACAAAACCTGCATGTTCCCATGAAATCAGTGTGGGTAGGAGAGGTTTCAGTCTATTGGCTATGACTTTGGATATTATCTTGTAAACCACATTTCAAAATGCTACAGGTCTATAGCGGTCTGGGGTCCTTGCTTCATTTTCTTTGGGGATTAGAGTAATCATTGTGGCATTTAACGCTTTCAGAATGGAGGCCGAGCTTCTGGAGTCTTCCACCACCCCATAAACGTCATGTTTGACCACTTCCCAATAGGCTTTGAAAAATTCCACTGAGAAACCATATGGACCTGGGGTATTTCCATTGGGCATCTCCTAGACCACTTGGTCAATTTCCTCCTTAGCGATGGGTTTGTTTAGGTTGATTTTTTGTTCCTCGGTAACTAGCCCGGGGATGTGCTGAGTTATCCTTTGTATGGCCTCCGTTCGGTCCTGGTTGGGTTCCTGGGCTATCCCATGGAAGTGTTTTACTAGTATGTTTTCAATTTCCTTGTGTGACTCTCTCTCGATCCCATCTTGAGCTTGAATTTTCAAGATTTTGTTGTGGGTTCTTCTAGCAATGGTTGTTCTATGGAATTTTTTTGTGTTCCACTCCCCTTCCTTTAACTATCAGATTCTGGACTTTTGGTACCATAGAGTCTCTGCCTGCTGGCATATTGCTTCCCATTCTCGGGTCATTTGGATATCTTCCTTTTTTCGATCCTCTGTATAGCCCTCATCTATGCATATTTCCTGGAGTTTCCTCATTCTCTCTTCAATATATATTTTTTCTTGGTTTATGTTTCCAAAGATTTCCTTGTTCCACTCCTTGAGTTTATGTTTGATGTACCTGAGTTTCTTATAGAGATTGAACATCCTTGTCCCTTGCTCCGGTTGTTTCTCCCACCACCATTGGCTGATGTTCTCCTTGAAGGTGGGATGTTCGATCCAAAATTTCTCGAATCTGAAGGGTCTATTCTTGGGAGTGGTTTGGAAGTTTGCTTCCAGTTGGACTGGCCAGTGGTCTGAACCCCCCAAGGGAAGGATGCTGCAATCTAAAGTTAAACCATGTAGAATGATGGACTCCGACACCAAGAATCTGTCTAGCCTCGTTGCTATCTGATGTTGATTTATCCGTTTGTTGTTCCACATGAACTAGCCATTATTGGTTTTGATGTTCACCATCTCGACTGTGTCAATGAAAGATGAAAAATCTTCCACATCTCTATCCAATCTCTTGGTGCCTCCTTTTTCTTCCGCAAGTGTCATGATGATGTTGAAGTCCTCGGCCAGGATCCAGTGGAGGTTGCGAGAGCGATCTTTTAGGTTTTCTAGGTGTAAGAGAATTCTTCTCTTTTCTTCCAATATCTGGGGACCATACACATTAGTGCATAGAATCACCTCTGTGTTACCTATGATTTGCATGTTAATTGAAAGTGTGTGTCTTGTGGCTTCGGCTGCTAGTAGATTCATCACTTGTGGGTTCCACAAAGTGAGAATACCGCCTGCCATCTGCCGTCCTTCGACAACCAATGTCTTGTAATTGCTCCATTGTTTTTTGCTGATTGTTTCCATTCTATCTACAATAAGTTTTGTCTCTTGGATGAAACAGAGGTCCGGTTGTTTCTTCCTCAGTTTGTTTTTAAGGATTTTTTTCTTTCGTGGGATGTTTAGGCCTCTAATATTCCATGTTATAATCTTCATTTAAACATGTGGGGGGATTTGGGAAAGAGATTTTTGATCTTACCTGAGTTTATCGGCAGAGCTCCTAGTTCCTGTAGGGCTACGCTGTTTGATTTCCTTCCTTTCTTCCTTCTTGTCTGCTTGGGTGAGAGCTGTGGTTGTCCATCGCCTCTTTTGATTCCTATGTGTCCTATCTCCCCATGCGTGCACTTGATCCCTCTAGATTTTAATTCCTCCCTTAGGAGGAATAGGTATTGGATACGATCTAGTTGCTCTGCTGGTACATTGTCTATGCCCTTCCTTTTCCATTTCTCCAGAATGTTCCAGATATCTATGCCTTCCCTTTCCACAATATCTATGATATCATGATCTTTCGTACCTACCTCACTTCGTGTCATTTCAACATCTTCGTCTGCCTCCTGCATGGGGGTGTTGGCATCTCTGGTTTCTCCATCCATAGGAGTTGTGCTATCCCCCTGTTCCATCTTATTGCTTGGGCTGTTTGTGTTCTCATTTGGGGCTTGTTCCTTAGCTTCTTTGGATTTTTCCTTTTCCTTTCCTCCTTCTTCCCCTTTGTTGGTTTTGTCTCGCCCTTCCATTCGAGTCCTGGCTTCTGGGTTTCTTCAAATTAGTGCATGCGTCTTCATCTGGTCCCGGAAGAGTTGCATTTGTGGATATTCCAGTATCACCTTGGGTATCAGTGTTGTTTTAGGTTTACACGGGTTGTGCCCTTCTACTCCATTGGGGTTCGTTGGTTCTTGCGCATCGTTATGGGTTTCTCTGGATTCTTCCCCCATGCGATCCCTTTTTTCTTGGTTGCTTTCCTGATTCTTTTTCGGTCCTGATCCCGAGGTGCTCGTCACTGGTTCCTTGAAAACTCCGCCTCGGGGGCCTTTCCCCCTGTCCACCACTACCTTCTTGTATGAGGGGGTTCCATTACCGCCCCCTTTGGTAACCATGTTGTGCTCTGCTATGTCTGCGACTGTCAAACCCTAGCTTGTTGTTGCTTTGGCAAAAACAATCACAAGTGAAATTTATATGCAAATTTCACTATCACAAATTTGTTAAATTATTTTGTATGTTATATGCAAATTTCACTATCATAAATTTTTCCCTTTTTTGTATTTTGACTATACAATTTTTTTTAATAAAATAATAACCGAAAAAAACACTCAAGAAAAACATTCATAATCTAGGTAGTATTCCTTGTAACTCAACTCATATTATCAAAAAAATATTGTCGAATATTACATAATACATAGCTCCAAAATCCGGTTTTAAAATTTATCAATTAGCTGGGATTTTACAAATTAAACATCTCAAATGCAACTCCTACATCCTTGGGGAAAATCCAAAAATGAAAATATGACTAACAATGACATCTGAAGCTCAAACAACATGGAACAACAAGCAACCCTTGACATCTGAATCTCAAACAACATGGAAGAACAAGGAACCCTTCTTATAGCACCGTGAAAAACTGTAACAACAATGAACAATAATTAGATTTCTTTTTTAACAAATTTAAAGGATAGAACTTTAAACCATAAAAGCAACAATCTCAATTTTATTAATGAATATGTCCTTATATTTTCCTATTCAAATCATATTTCGTGGAAGAACCACATGATGGAAGACTCTTCATAAAACTAGAGTTTTATTGTTTGTCTTTTTCAGAGAATAATTCCTTGGGGTTTTTGTTTTTGCAAAGTTTAGAACTTGCTTTGGGATTTTTTTGTGGGGAAACAAAATTCAAATAACCAATTTCAAATAATGAATATACCTACAAGAAAATTAAGAACCAATTTAAAATAATAAATATACGTGTAAGAAAATTCAAGATTTAAATGGGCTACCTAAGTCTCTCTTCACCATCTTTCCCAGATATTTTTCATCTTTGTATTTTTTTCTTCATTGTAGAACCCAAAACCACAACAAATATTCTTTAATCATGCCATGGTTGTTAAATGAATTCTGGTCCAAAATCCAAAGATCAACGTTTCCTCTACCTCTTCTTACTACTACTAAGTCATCTGGTTGTAGTTATCCTCCATGAGGCTTATGAAGACGATGACGTGTCCATATTTTGTAATGGAGATGTGCTCAAGTAGAGATTTGTTCAACAGAATCGTTAGCAAGAAGAGTACAACATCCTTACCCGAAGAGGAGGCTGCCACTATCCTGTAGAAGGTTATGGAGACCATCAAGTACTGTCACTCCATGGGAATTGCTTCGAAAGTATGAGTCGTCTTTCTCTGCACTTTCATGGCTCACTTAAAATAACAAACAAAAATATTTGATTTCTGGAAATCCCAAGTGTGGAACTATGAGAATCACATGTCTTTCATGCAATTCTGCCAACTTAGAGAAACATATTTGTACATGATTAGAGAATCCCAACCACATCACTATGAGCCAACGTCTCACTCCCTATGTGGATAATTATACATCAATGAAGTCTAAAGCTCCTTTGTCTCCATTGGTAGTACTTGCTTTGTGCTCTTCCTTAATATTCTACATGAATGCACGCACTCTTCAAACTAAGTCTGAGCACTTCCCCTTTACTACCCACAAGTCCATAAATCCCAAAAAAAGAAGATCGTCTATGTAATTGAAAGTATCTAAGAAATCATATTTCTCTCTCAACGATGAAGCCAAATATTCACACTCTAAATCCCCACAATCAATGGTATAACTCCTCCCAAACTTAAGTTGTATGATGTTATTCAATGAAGTTCTTTGCAAAATCTCATGAAATTAACAAAAGTATTATGTTATGAGTGTTTGGAGAGCTTAATGGAATTCAACTTGGAGTTCGTCAAGGTTCACTTATGGTAGTCCATTTTTGAGATTCTTTCTAGAGAGAACAGATGTGTGGTTGTGATTCCTTTGAGATTTTTCTAGTATTCAGTAGATGGAGTGAATCCAATTGCTTTATCAAACATGTGTTGATAATGAGATTTCTTTTTGGGTATGTCTGCCAAAGTCAAGTTGTTGAGGATCTCCTTTATGAATTTGGGACTGGGAGCAAGTAGTAAATAATTATGAGAAAAAAGAAAGAGGTGGGAAATAATGGGCACTATGTTGTTGCAATTTGTTATGATGTCAACATTTCCAATCTATTCTTTCTTAATGCCAAGCTACATGATATATTTTCTATATCAACATTGATAATGTAAAATATAAGCATTATATATAAAGGGAGTTTAAGATGACAAATTTTGTAAAGTTGATTTTCTTAAAGATAATATATACATGTGTATACACCTTCAACATAATTATATGTTCAAACATCATTGCAATAGGATTCAATGAAAATTACTAACCATACATTACCTTTCTTTTAACCATATAGAATACCCAGTTAAATAATAAATGTTAATTCCATTGAACACTTAAGAAATTGATACTACAATACATATAATAGTTCCAACTTATGTGTATGTATTCAATTGAAAAACAACAAGAATGTAACAAAAGGGGCAGTTTTCTTATCCCATCCATTTAAAAACACCATAATGTATCATCATGCATATTCTTTATGCATAGGATAGAGCTTGTCGAACACACAAGTGAATTTAGTGCATTCGCTAACCATCATTAGTACATTTATCCATTAATAAGGTGTCACTTCAAGTACATCACATGTCAGAGGACGTGTCACACCACTTGGATTGTAGAGGTATCAATATGTGCATTGCATTCTTCAAAATACATGTCATATTAAGCGCTAAAGCACAACATCATACCTCTACTCAATATCCCTCACACAACTCTGTTTGATATGTGTAGGTTGTTTTATGATCTTTCCATTCTTTCAACTATACTTACAAAATCTTATTAAATTAAATTTATTAGAGATCTTCACATATTAGCATTATGGATGTATTATAAGGATTAAAGGTTTGTCATATTAGAGAGTTTAATTCATTTTCGAAGAAAGTTGTTACATGGTCTGAAATTCAACTACATTAAAGGCCTCTCATCTCACTATCTAGTATTTAGGAATATACGAAGAGACGTATATTAGATCATATCCATGTTGAGAGGTACACTTAAGCTCATATATTTTATATTTTCGAGAGCTTAGACCTATGCATAATACAAATTCATTGTATTGTATTCACTTTTTCTCAATGTCAAAATCTATCTTAAGAGGGACCACTTTTCCCATTTTTCTTGGTTGAGTTTGATTTTTTTTTTTTTTCCTCTTCTTTCGCCTACTCAACCTTAAGCCAACTCTTGATGCACTTTTCTTTTTCTGAAATCATTTTATGCATTCCCTTTTTCTTGTCACATGTCTTTTTTATTGGATTCAATTGACATAATTTGTTCACCAACAAATTAAAATTAAATCAATCAAATGTCTAAAATTTATAGGTCTTCCGTATATTCTTGCCACTTAGTTATTACACAAATTATATACTAGATACCTCCCACTTTGTAAATTGTTCATTAATTAATTGATTTTTGCTCCCAAAACTTATCAATGATGTTGCTCCCAAAACTTCGGTGCCATAAGAACTTATTAATGATTTGATTATGTCTAGAGCCTCTTATAAGTTGGTGTTTCTTGTTGTCCTTAGGTGCTCCAAGAATAACGATTACAGGTTATCTTTGTGTGTTTGTGTATGTGAAAAATGTCAAGTTATGATTGATTGTTGGATATATTTAGTATTTAGACTACTTTCCTAGATAAGTGGTGAATACAACTGCAACCATGTAGTTTGACAAATGAAAGTATGTCAATAGAAGGATTCAGTGTCTAGACTATTCTTCAGGGTATTTCATGAATCATCGATCCTAAAAATACGTCATTGATGGTTAGAAGAAATTATATTTTAAATGGATCATGTGGTAACGACAACCATATAATTTGATAAATAGAAGTATGTCAATAGAATGATTCAATATCTAGACTATTCTTCGAGGTATGTCATGAATCGTCGGTCCTATACCGTTGAATGAAGGAAACTTACTCTAAAATCCTTTGTAACAACGGCGTAAAAGATATAATCAGGAGTGACGTTCTGTAACAAGAGAATTGGGGCTGAAGATGCCAGTGCGCCTCTTGTAATTTCTGGGTACTTCAAACGGAGC
This sequence comes from Picea engelmannii, assembly GCA_009831015.1. Lineage (NCBI taxonomy): Eukaryota > Viridiplantae > Streptophyta > Pinopsida > Pinales > Pinaceae > Picea > Picea engelmannii. Next base: position 53,677 of record ML791310.1, read on the forward strand.
CATGCAGCTAATACTGCAATCACAAGGTCATAATAAACCGCTGAATTGATAATTGGATGGAACTCGATTTAGGGTTTATTAACATGAATTAAAACCATCTACTTCCTGCTTATGATGCACCGAACACGATCACCGGGCTATTTTCCGCCGATAAATTCTTCTTAAAATCTGTAATCACAGTCGCGTAATCGGCCAATGCTTGCTCCGAAGTAAGATAGCCAAATGTGCTTGTTTTGATGATGGGATTTGATGGGTCACCTACTAAATCCGGCAGCGACTCCCCATAATAACGATGCTAAATAAAAATATAAGCAAAACAAGCACTGGTATATAATATCGATCGAAATCAATAGATATGGATGCAAAGGGACTGTTAAAGCATGCGTTCCTCTTGAAGGCAGAGAACCTATATTTGGATTATGTGAAGTTGAACATAGCTGAAATGATCGTTTTCTGGTTTATAAGCAAGTGTTGGAGTAATTAACTCCTATTTCTAAGAGAAGATTCTGGTATCTTAATATAAGATAAGATTCTAGTTTGTTAATTCTTCATTATATTTAATATAAGATAAGATTTTGGTATTTTAATATAAGATAAGTTTCTGGTTTGTTAATTTTTCATTAGATTTAATATAAGATAAGATTTTGGTTTGTTAATTGTACTGTAGAGGTTGTTCGATCTAGATACTATTTAAGTGTGTGGTTGAGAGATTCTCTCAAATGGTGAATTGTATGGCTAAGATAGTTAATTTATCTTAAAACCAAGATTAATGTATTTATATGTGTGTGATGTTTCCTCAATTTATGTGTGTAATGTTTCATTAATTTAATAGAATATTTATAATAGTTTATGTGTGTGTAATATTATTAATGTGTTTATATGTGTGTAATGTTTCATTAATTTAATAGAATAAGTAGAATAGTTTATGTGTGTGCAATATTTTTTCTAAATTGGTAACACAGCGTAGAGGGGCTCAAAATATGTAAGTGTCATAGCTGAGAGGGCCCCAAAATATGTAAGAGTGTGAGAGTATTAGTTTTCTATGTTTTTCGAATTTTGTTTTTCTTTGGAACCCCTGAGTAGGAGAGTTTTTGTCCATGAAAGACTCACCGAGATATGAGTGGATTTTCTTAAGGTATGCTATGTGCGTAGTGTGATGTAAAAGTTTGCTCGTGTGAAGTAAAAGTTTGCTTGAGAGCCATGTGAAGGAGGAGCCTACCCAAGGAAGTAATCCGCGGTTGTAGAGGAAGTAAGAAGGACCCTACAAGGAGAAATTGTGAAATCTTTGAACAACTTGTGTAACATGGTGGAAAAGCTTGTGTTTATTGGTGAAAGTGGTGCTGCGAGAAAATTGCCATTAAGTTGTATCTACACTTTGTCATTTTTGTCTACTTGTGAACTTATGTAAAATAAATGATGATGAATAAAGTTGAAATAGTTAGTGTTGTAAGATTGACTTCTCAATACATTCACAAATAATATATTTATATGTATATAATATTTCATTAGTTTAATAGAATAAATAGAATACTTTGTGTAATATTTTTCTCATACAAGATAGTGATTCTGGGATATAAATCATAAAAATATATGAGGCCAACTTACTCCTAGTCTCACAATCATAAATTGCTAATATGTAGAAACTCTGCGTAAACATGACCTACCCACCACTACTACAGATAGATGAATTATGACAAAAAAACATAAATAATTAAATAAGGGGGAAGATCATAAATAATCTCTTAAAGGATAAGAAACAATGTAGATTTTACTTTAAAATTTGTTTTTTATATGATCATATTTTGAGCAATTGATTTCATAACTAATTCTGAATCAACTTAGCATGAGGCGGAACATATCTTTCTAATTGAAGAATTTAAAATCTTGTGATCATTCACTTTCCAAGGGAATGCGACATCGCGACAGTTTTCACTTGGTTGCTTGGCACACCAAGAATACTTCGTCTTTACTACTTCTCTTCACCTAGAGCATACTGTAATGTCCCCAACTAGGGTAGATGGGGTGTAGCACCTCGGTTCTAACCCCTGTGAACTATAATGTATTAAGTAATTGTGACTTAGGTTGGTGAACCAGTAAAGTTGAAAAGGTGCAAGATTTCCTAGGAAATGTAACACATCTATATATATTAATAAAATATATCGTTGGTTGCAAGACAGACAAGAACAAAAGAGACAGGGGGCTATGATTCCACAAGAGAGGGGGCTTGAAGGGCTAAGTATTTATTTTATATTTTATTTACCCATAATTAATTTTATTGATAAAAGGGGTTACATGAACTTCTTGGCGGAGGCCATGTGGTTCTTGATTTCCAAGTAATTATATAAACCCATATTTGGTCTGTTTGGGGGTTCACTCACTCACTCACTTTACATCCATGAGCACAAGCACAAGCATCATGGATGTAAACTTATCAATGATGTTGCTCCCAAAAATTCGGTGCCATAAGAACTTATCAATGATTTCATTATGTCTAGAGCCTCTTATAAGTTGGCGTTTCTTGTTTTCCTTAGGTGCTCCAAGAACAACAATTATAGGTTAACTTTGTGTGTTTATGTATGTGAAAAATGTCAAGTTATGATTGATTGTTGGATACATTTAGTATCTAGACTACTTTCCTAGATAATTGGTGAATACAACTACAACCATGTAGTTTGACAAATGGAAGTATGCCAATAGAAGGATTAAACCCATATTTGGTCTGTTTGGGGGTTCACTCACTCACTGAAAGCAATTGGGGGATGCTTGTGCTTGTGCTCATGTTTACATCCATGCTAGAAAAACAATTGGGACATGCTTGTGTTTGTGCTCATGATTTTGTAAGCGCTAGCAAAAGTTGTTCGGACATGTATGTGCTTGATGTTTGCATTAGTGATAAAAAAAAACAGTTGGGGCATGCTTGTGCTCATGCTTATGTTTGAGTCAAAGATAGCCAAAGTAGTTGGGACATTTGTGTGCTTGGTGTTTTCATTAGTGCTAAAGAAAGTGGTTGGTGAAATGACCCTGACATGGGCATATATAGGGTTAAATGTATCATTAGAGAAATTTTGAGGTCTAAAATGAGTCTCCTAAGAAAAATTACAAAATAATAGTTAAAATAATAAAATTATGTAGTCATTATGTGTCCTCAAAGTATTTGGTTTTTATTTTTTAACATGGTCTTTTATAACCAAATATGTGGTGTACATATCTTATCTCTCCTTGACATGTTTTGTATACAAATATATAGTGTAAATATCTTATCTCTCCTTGGCATGTTTTGTAACCATACAATTATACTTTCTTAGTGTTTTTATATTAATTTATTTTAGAATACAATATTCAATATCACTTAAATGTACAAAACATTTTATACTAAAAGTAAGACACATTTATTATGGAGAAGGCAAAGTATCACAAAAATTTCTCACAAAAAGCAAGACACATTTATGATGGAGAAGGCATGTTTAAGGGAGGGTTTTTGTCCAAAATTGGTCGTCCAAACTAGGTTTGGAATTTCAAATTTTCCTTGCCTATCAAGAGAAATTTAATGACAGTTTTTTTTTTTGTGTCTGTCACTTTACGTTTTATGGAGAATCATAAGTGTCAAATTATTTTGTACGTTATATGCTGCCACTATCCTGTAGAAGCTTACGAAGGCCATCAAGTACTACCACTCCATGGGAATTGCTTCGAAAGTGTGAGTCGTCTTTCTCTGCACTTTCATGTCTCACCTTAAATAACAAACAAAAATATTTGATTTTCGGAAATCTTGAGTGTGGAATTATGAGAACCATTGGTCTTTCATGCAATTCTGCCAACTTGTGGAAAAATATTTTTACATGATTAGAGAATCCCAACCACATCACTATGAGGCAACGTCTCGCTCCCTATGTGGATAATTATACATCAATGAAGTCTAAAGCTCCTTTATCTCCATTGGTAGTACTTGCTTTGTGCTCTTCCTTAATATTCTACATGAATGCATGTACTCCTCAAACTAAGTCTTAGCACTTCCCCTTCACTACCCACAAGTCCATAAATCCTAATAAAAGAAGGTCGTCAAAGTCATCTATGTAATTGAAAGTATCTAAGAACTCATATTCCTCTCTTAATGATGAAGCCATATCTTCACACTCTAAATGCCCACAATCAATGGTATAACTCCTCCCAAACTTAAGTCGCATGATGTTATTCAATGAAGTTCTTTGAAAAATCTCATGAAATTAACAAAAGTATTATGTTATGAGTGTTTTGAAAGCTTAATGGACTTCAACTTGGAGTTCATGTTCACTTATGGGAGTCCATTGTTGAGATTCTTTCAGGAGAGAACATATGTGTGGTTGTGATTCATTTGAGATTTATCTAATATTCACTAAATGGAGTGAATCCAATTGTTTTATCAAACATGTGTTGATAAGAATATTTGTTTTTGGTATGTCTGTCAAAGTCAAGTTGTTGAGGATATTCTTTGTGAATTTGAAACTATACCTTAACATAATTAGATGTTCAAATATCATTGCAATAGGATTCAATGAAAATTACTAACCATACATTACCTTTCTTTTAACCATTAAGATTCCATGAAAATTACTAACCATACATTACCTTTCTTTTAACCATAGAATATCCAATTAGACAATACATGTTAATTCCATTGAACACTTAATGGATTGACACTACAATACATATGATAGTTCTTAACTTATGTGTATGTATTCAATTAAAAAACGACAACAATGTAACAAAAAGGGGGCATTTTTCTTATCCCATCCATTTAAAAACACCATAATGTATCATGATGTATATTCTTTATGCATAGGATAGAGCTTGTCGAACACACAAGTGAAGTTGTGCATTAATACAATTATCCATTAATAAGGTGTCACTTCAAGTACATCGGATCCGAACGAAGAAACGAAGAAGGTATGCTTCAAGCTTTTCTGCCAGTCAAGGTGCTTAAGCCTCTGAGACGGGTTGTTTCCTGCCCATGTTATTAGGGACGTCATATTTACCAACAACTTGCCAACAGATAGGGAACTTATGTCAGAGGATGGGTCACACCACTTGGATTGTAGAGGCCCTTCATCTTACTATCTAGTATTTAGGAATATACGAAGAGACATATATTAGATCATGTCCATGTTGAGAGGATCACTTAAGCTAATATATTTTATATTTTCCTTAGACCTATGCATATTCACTGTATTGTATTCACTTTTTCTCAATGTCAAAATCTTCAGAGAGACCACTTTTTTCATTTTTCCTAATAAACTTTTGGTTGAGCTCAATCTTTTTTTTTTTTCTCTCATTTCTTCATCTTTCGCCTACTCAACCTTAAGCCAACTCTTGATGAACTTCTCTCTTTCTGAAATCATTTTATGCATTCCCTTTTTCTTGTCATATGTCTTGTTTCTTGTATCAAATTGATACAATTTGTTCACAAACAAATTAAAATTAAATCAATCAAACGTCTAAAATTTATAGATCTTCCTGCTTGTCACTTAGTTATTACACAAATTATATACTAGATACCTCCCATTTTGTAAATTGTTCATTAATTAATTAATTAATTTTTCTGATATTATTTTTAAATAATAAACTGTACCATATAAATGTAAGATTTACAAAAAAATATTATTATTATTACCATTGTCATTCTATTAAAACATTGCACTTAAAAAAATTATTGAAACTGCATATTGCATATTGTACCAAGTAACATACAAGTTATCATTATCCAAGCTAAATACATAACATGATTACCATATACATCCATATTAAAAATTATATGCATGTTTTTTTCCTTTGGAATACAATTTGTCTCTCCCACAAGCCTATAAGAAAGAATGAGATTATCGGTACCTTGCTAGCCCCAACTACAATTGGCTCATGAAGAGGCCCTACAAACAACCAAATCATGAAGAACAAATGTGTCACAAGTATGATTTGAATATAGGTGGAAATGATAGCATTCCTCCTCTCAACCACCTAAACTAAACCCAATACACAAATTATATACATGTTCCATATATCATAGTTGAATTGCTTATAAGTTGCAAATGAAATGAAAACTTAAACACTAAGCTATTGGTACAAAACCATAAACACAAATAAAACACATAATGAACACAATGCATATAGAGAAAATTAGATTGTAACAACGTTTGTATTATTGGGTACATATCATGTAGAATACTCTATGAAAGAAAGTGTGAGATACAATAGAATCACTAGCTCTTTTTTAACTTGCTCTATGATATAATTCATATTATATACTAGAATGCATTTCAGTTACAAGATCAATATTTAGTTACTAAAGGTGCTTCATTTTTGTATCCATTGATGGGGTTATTGTTCATATTCTTGGTGCATTGTGCAATGTTGTTGGCACATATGTATTGGCATACAAAATCAATTGAGTTTCCATAATGATCCTATCAACGATTGACATTCTTGGCATGTGCACAAGTTATTGAGTCCACATGTATACCATTGAGTGTGTGTGAGCGTTATTGAGTGAGCATGAGCATGCATGCTCTGGAACTTAGTGTGTGTGGTGTTGTTTGTGCCAACTATTCTTGGGGTTTTAGGGCACTTCTCCTTGGACCCTACATGGGGCACTTCCTAGTAGGAGGAATTATATACCAAGGGTGGTATAACTAAATGAGATCACAATAGGGGATGTAAATTTTTTAACACACATGAGGTTGTGCACCAAGTACCCATAGTTGCACTCAAATAAAAAATGTTTTATTCAATTTTTGTCATGTATTTTTCATCTACTTGCATAGCCTATTCAATTTAAAATCGTCAAATATCTTTATTGTATGACCTACTCATATTATGTCCCTCATAATGTTGATGTTTCAGCATCGGGAAAACATTCTCCTAGATCGATCATGTTGATTTGACCAAGGGAGGATGATACATTCACTCACGAGGCCATGTTGATTTGGCTAGTTGTGAATAGCCCATGATGTTGATGTTTCTCAAGTTAGGAGCATTGGGCAGACATTTTCCCAGATTGGTCATGCTAATTTGACCAAGGGAGAATGATACATTCACTCATGAGGCCATGCTAATTTCGCTAGTGGTGAATGGCCTAGGGGCATTATTTCTCCTATTAGTCATGTTGATTTGACCAGGAGTGAAAAAGACTTGAGATGCTCTCACATTGTTTGCTCCAGGATGGAGTGATCTATTTTTTATACGACAGGTTTGACTTGTTTACAAGTCTAGTCATGTGAGGAGATGACACATCAACACGGCTAATGGAAAACTTTTCTAGTAAAGAAGAAATGCCAAGAAGATAACAAAAATGCCAAGAAGAAACCCCATAAAGAATTAAAGAAGATATTGAAGACAAAAGTACAAGTCAACCCCATAAATAAATTAAAGGTGACTCAAACTATATAAATAAAGGATGGATCATTTAATTTTGACACAACACATCTCTTCTCATCAAGTGCGCAAGTCACAGTTCCAGTTGCAGTTGCCAGTTGTAGTTGCAGTTTCCATCTGTAGTTGTAGTTACCAGTTACAATTACACTTGCAGTTTCTAGTTACAATTGCAGTTGCAGTTTTCAGTTATAGCTGCAGTTGCAGTTGTAGTTTCTAGTTGCCCAAATTTTGAGGTGCGCTATCTTGTTTAGGGTTCACTATCTTTGAGTGTTCTTCCTCATACAAGGGAGAAATTATTTATGTGTTGGGTTTCTTCATATTGATGGTGATGTACTTATTAGTTGGAATTCTTCTTAAGAAAAGTTGTTGGGTTTTCTCCCAAGTTTGGGTTTCCTAAGATAAAATCTTGTGTCTACTGTGCATGGCTATCTTTTTGCGATTCTATTGTTTCCCTTGATATTCTTGGTCGATATTTTCAGTGTGTAATTATTCTATGATAACAATATCTAGAAATAAAAAATTCAACATGGTATCAGAGCTTTGTTGAAATTTTCCACTACACAGTCTCATATCTACAGCTACACAGTCTCAGATATGAAGTTTCTCTGAAGGTTGTTGGGAATTTATTGGACAATGTTGGGACTTATTTTTCTATAGATCAAATTGCCTTTCCCTAGCACATCTACTGCATCTCTCAGATTGAGATTTGGTCAAGGTTGAAATTTTAGGGTTTCAGGCTTGTTGACATTCTTCAGGTTGTTGGACTTCAGATTTTAGACTTCTTCTTGTAAAGATGGTGTCCAGTATCAGAGTAGAAGAAGAGTATTTCCTGTTTTTTTTTGTGGCTCTTGTTTCGAGAAGGTTACCGTGGATGAATAATAAGTCTGAGATGACATTTTCTAGTCATGAAGAGAGGCCATTGAGCCTCATATTTCTACGTTTTTTTTTCTTGTTAATTTGGGAAGGAACCTTGATGGAGCATGCCTAGTAAGGCTGTAGGAATTGGGACATTCTTGTGGAAATTTACAACAGTCTATAAGGTTGGAACAATGCCCTTAAAGACTAATAGGTGGGAAACAACAAGGGATGAGACATCAAGTCTAAGGATTAGATATTGGACAACAATATTATTGATTAAGGAATAACCTTTTCTCTATATCCGCATTGGAGGATAGAGGTTACAAAGTTGCAGTTGTGGATGGTCGGGTTCTTGTATGGCCTAAGGGCTCGAGCATAGACTCAACAAGAGTGATTGGTGTTCGAGAGGGAGGACTATACAGATTATCAGGACGTCGAACCCAAGCATTGGTACATGACAATATCATCTTTGGGAGGATTCTTGTACTATGTGAAATTCATTGATGATTTCTCATGGAAGACATGGATCTACTTCATGAAGACAAAGGATGAATTCTTCAACAGATTCAAGGAGTTCAAGGCTTAGACAAATAAATTGATGGGGAAGAATATCAACGTTTTGAAGGACATATAACAGAGGAGAGTATACTTCCAATGAATTCAATGATTTCTTCAAGGAAGCAGGGATCAAGAGGGACTTGACAGTTCCTTACAATCCTCAGCAAAATGATGTTACTTTTGATGAAGAGGTAGCCTTCAGGAGAACTAGAGAGTCTCATATGGATATTGATAGTGAGGAGTAGGAGGCTCCGAAGGATGGGGGTACATATCCCTCTAGTCCATTTGTTCATCCTTCAAACTACCAGGAAGAGTCAGTAGAGCCAGAAGAGCAAGTGGATTTACTTAGAGATGTTGCAGTGACCAAGAAGAGGCCAACATGGATTCGTGACACTTTACAGGATGCACATAGGCATGCATCTCCCAATGGTGTTTTCAGGGAGAGAAAATGACCTCAGAGGTTCTCTAGTTATATGGCATTGATGAATCACTGCATCATTGATTTCTAACCTTCCAACTATGAGGAGGAAGTAGGACAACAAGTTTGGAAGGATGCCATCATGAAAGAGTATCAGTCCATCATGAAGAATGATGTGTGGGAGACAATTATGAGACTAGAGGGGAAGTTAGTAGTGACTTCCAAGTGGATCCATATGATTTGGATTTATTGAGAAGAACAAAATGAATACATATTATTAATAGGTTCTTAACACATAATAACATAGATACAGTAAAACTGGTTTTCTATTCAATAACGAAATAAGCTGAAACTGCAAAATGCAGCAGAAACAAGCTTCCTGGAATGGTGGCGGCTTATCTCTGAGAAGAGATGTGACGGAAGCACACATTCGCAAGAAGAAGGTTCAATGAGGCTCTGAAGGCCTTTTTACAATAGTAAAGAATGCCCAAAACCATAGACATCCAAAAACCTAACCCTAGGAGATGAAGCACCAAAATTCACGTGGGCCCCGTTTGGGTAAGTTAGTACATCAACTTCTTGGGGTCGTAACTTTTGCATATGATCTCCGTTTTAGGCGTGTGATAGCCCGTTGGAAACGTATCATAGAGGAGATTCATTTTGGGGCTCAATCATTCCTTCAAATATCATTAAGGATCTTTATCATGAAGAAACTTCATTTAGGCCCTCAAAATGGCCCTGGAAGTTAAAACTGCTAAAAATAGTAAATTGCCAAAATTGTCAGAAAACCGTTTTGAGCCAGTTGGAAAAGGTGGGTGGCCACCGATATCCATCTGGATAAATCCTACCTCCTTAGGAAGCAATGGTCTCCATTGCGTTGAGGTCCCCCATCAGATGAGGAAATTTTTGTTGAATTTCGCCCCGGATGAGCCACTTGCCTTGGTGTAGGAACTGCCCTGCTTTGTCGACTCGATAAAGCTGGATCCTTTGTTGTCAAGTGCCCTTGATATGTCTGTCCACAATATGATCATTGGATTCCTGTTGTATGCAGTCGGGGTTGAGCTCTGTTGGTGTCAGTTGTTCTACTACTTCTGAGGTGTCCAATAATGGTGGGAAATAAGGGCGAAGGAGATCCACATTGAACACTGGGTGAAGGCCAAGGAAAGGAGAAATGTTGAGCTCAAAATCATTATCCCCCATAGCCTTGGTGATAGTGTACGAACCATAATGGACTGGGTGAAGCTTCCGATGGGGTCCTGTAAGGCGTTCTTTCTGCAAGTGCAACCAAACTTTGTCGCCCACCTGAAACTTGTGTGGCACTCAATGTTGATCATCATGCTATTTGTACTTGTCATTGGACTTCTGTAGGATATTCTGAACCTGTTGGCGGATGCGTTGGATCCGCTCAATTAACCGGGTGGCTTTGTCAGCTTCAGGTGGAGCAGGATATTTGTCGGTCGAGGTGACCACAAGGGGAAGTGAAACATCTATGGGACCCAATGGTTCGAATCCCAACCCCACTTGAAAGGGGCTGTGGCCAGTTGAGCTATGAAGGGCTCGATTGTAGCTATGCTAGACATAGGGAAGGCTCTCATCCCATGTGCGATGGTGATTTTAATTATACATGCAAAGGATATGCACAGTCATTCGATTTACATCCTCGGTTTGGCCATCTGTTTGGGGGTGGAAGGTCATGGATTTGGTGAGCTTGGTGTCCAACAGTGACTAGAGGATCGACCAGAATGTGCTGAGAAATCGACTATCCCGATCTAAGACAATGGTTTGTGGGATTCCAAAATGTACCCAAACTCATTCAAAGAAGAGCTTGGCAGTGGCCTCTGTTGTGATGCTCTTCTTGCAGGCAACTAGTATCGCCATCTTAGAAAAACGATCAACAACCACAAAAACACAGTCATTTCCCTGCTTGGTGGATGGGAGGCCTGACATGTAGTCCATTGAGATGGATTCCCATGGCCTGTCAAGAATAGGAAGAGGGGTGTACATGCCCTATTTCTTAGTGGTCGGTTTGGAAATAACGCAGGCAGTGCAGGACCTGATATACTTGTTGACCTCCGGTCGAAGTTTCGACCAGTAGAAATGTTTCTGTAGCATTGCCACTGTCTTTTTGATGACGAAGTGTCCTACCACCCGACTGTAGTGGGCTTCCCAGATCAGACTTTCTCGCTGACTTGATGAAACAAAGATATGGCCCAGACGACACAACAACCCATCATGAAGATGGAAATTATTGACAATTGTGTTTGCACCCAACATTTGGTAGGTGGTGGAGAAGTCAGGGTCAGTCTCATAGAGTTGGGGCCATCCAGATGTCTCATGGCCGCAAGAGTCTAGCACCGTGGTGAGTGTCGTGACTAGCGGTCTGCTGAGGAAATTAGTGACACGATTGGTGCTTCTTGTTTTATACTTGATGTTGAGGTGGAATTGCTGCAAGTATGTGGAGCACTTTTGATGGTGATCATTCTGTAATTTTCCCTGTGTCTACATGAACTGCAGTGGCTTATGATCAATGTGGATGACTGTCTCCTTCCCAAGAATGTAATGTCTCCATTGGCAACATACTTTCACAATGGAGTACATTTCTTTGTCGTAAGTAGGGTACTTATGAACAATATCTGACAGTGTCTCACTATGATAGGGAATGGGGTGGCCGTGCTGAGTGAGAACGACGCCCACGACATAGTCTGAAGCATCTGTCTCGATCTCAAAGGGATGCTGCAGGTCTGGTAGTGAAAGTACTGGGGCTAAGCACAAGCACTACTTCAAATCATCGAATGCTTGTTGTTGGGACCGACCCCACACAAATTTCTCCTTACCACCACCCCTATTTATTTGGCTGAGGGACCATGCAATATGGGAGAATCCCAACACGAACCTGCGGTAGAATTTGGCAAGGTCCAAGAAGCTCCGAAGCTCAGTGAGTGTTGTTGGGGCTGGCCAGTCATGGATGACTTGGATCTTGGCGGATCCACATGTACGCCATGCTGATCAATGATGTATCCTAGGTAATGGACCTTGTCCATGCTGAAGGATCATTTTTCCAAGTTTTCATATAGCTTGTGCTACCGCAAGGTGTGCAAAACCTGCTGAATATGCTGCAAGTGTTCGACCCAAGTCTTGTTGTAAATTAGAATGTCATCTAGATACACCACTACAAAATTATTAGTGAATGGTCGCAGGATATCATCCATCATCCTCATGAAAGTGGCTAGAGCATTTGTCAAACCAAAGGGTATGACCAACCATTCAAAAATGCCTTCCTTTGACTTGAAGGTAGACTTCCATACATCTGTCTGTTCTATCGAGACCTGGTGGTAGCCAGACTTCAGATCAATCTTACTGAAGTATTTGTCCCCCGTGAGTTGATCAAGGAGGTCATCGATTCGAGGAATCGGGTACCAGTTTCTGACTATGATTTTATTCAGAGCCCGGTAATCAATACAGAGTCGCCATGTTCTATCTTTCTTCTGTACTAGCACGATTGGGCTCCCACAAGGTGATGAGTTGGGGCAGATGTTCCCATTGTGGAGAAGTTCTTGGATCTGTCGCTTGATCTCCTCATTCTCTAACAAAGAACGATGATAGACTGACCCATTGGGCAGCGGTGCGCCAGGGGTCAGATCGATGGGGTTCTTGACCTGGTAGTGCAGAGGTACCCCTGTAGGTGAGGAGAAGATATCCGAGTATTCTTCCACGACCTTATCTACTTGCTTTTGTTTTGTGGATAGGTCGGCCACAGAGACCCTATATGTGGTTGTGATCTTTCGCTTATTCTGAGAGCGAATCACGAAGAAGACAAACTTCCCCATCTGAGAGATGACCTTCCTGCATTTCTTAGCAGAGATAAATGAAATAACACTAGGTGGGACTGCCTCGAGTATCTTTTACAATTTCCTTGTTCAAAGTAATAATAACACTACAAGGCCTATACTCATATACAACATGACATTTCCATAAATAAGGTTGGCCCAAAAGAACATCACAAACTTCGAGAGGAGAAACATCACACAATACCTTGTCTTTGGAGGGCTTGATGTTGTACAACAGTTAGCACTGTTGGCTGACGTGGAGATCACTTCCTTGGTGGAGCCATCCAATGGTGTAGGGTTGTGGGTGCGGTGTTGTTGGCAAGGCTAGCCACTTGATGACCTTTGCTGAGATGAGGTTCTTTTGGCTACCGCTATCAACGATGAAGTGCAATGGGGTGCCTTTTACCCACATCTATGAATGGAAGAGGCACTCTCCTTCTTTTGGCTCGTCTGGTTCACCAGGCTGGAGCTTGGTGGTAGCAACAGTGGCACTGGGTTCCGCATCAATGATCCATCTCCCCCTTTCTGGTTCTGGCTCAGAGTCAGAATCCGCATCTGATTCAAAGGCTTTCACTTCTGCCACCAACGACTTCTTTGAGCGGAAGTCAGCAGTTTTATGCCAAGGGCTCTTATGGAATTCACACCACTTCACAACATCTTTCTTTATCTTTCCGGTGTCCTTCTTTGCTTGCGGCTTGGACTGGTTGTCATGATACTATCCATCTTTTCTCTGTCCTTTTTTCGGTGGGTTGGGGCTGCCCTTTCTTGGCTTTTGTTGTGAGGGGTTCCCAGGCCCAAATTACCGCATCTTTTGTTTGAGCTTCTACTCGATTTTGACAACATATCGGTAGGCTGCGCTCAAGGATGAGATGTCCAAAAATTCTATTTCAGTCTGGATGTATCTATGCAGAGCACCGCGATACTTGAGAACCATATGTCGCTCCGAATCTTTGATACCCAACTTGGTGCGCAAGGTATGGAAGATATTTGTGAAATCTGGCACTGCTTGGTCTCTTTCTTGGCGTAGTGTGGTCCATTTGGTATACAGGTCATCATAACTTCCGATAGGGTAGTATTGTTCCATAATATCATCCCTAAATGATTCCCAGGTGGTCGTGATTGAAAATAATGAGGGTTCCTCTGTTTCCTTTTGCTCACATAATGTTTCCCAACAATCTTTGACATGGGGAACGACTTTGAGGAGCGCAAAAGTAATATTTTCTCTATTCGAAAAGTTATGGACATAAAAATGCCCTTCTAGTAGATTCAACCACTTGTATACATCATTTGCATCTATCTAACCTTCAAATATAGGAATATCGAAGTTTGTTTGTCCCTTGAAGGGGGCAGTGCCTCCGTTCGAAGAAGATGCGTCGCCTGTTGATAGCCGCCGAAGGATTTGCGCGGAACTATCCATCATCTCGCTCCTCTATTGCGTGAGAGATTCCTCAATCAACAGTTTGAAAGGATCTCCTATACCGTCATTTCTCTGTTCTCCTTCCATGGGAGGTCACTTGGGCATGCGAGAGCTTCTGTCCTAAAGAGAAAAAAGCTCGAGACCCAACTCTTTGTACTTCGACCTCGTTGGGGACATGCATTAAGACGACAAGGAGAAGACCGCTCTGATACCACTAATCCATATTTTATGAGCATAATGAAATGAATACATATTATTAACAGGTGCTTAACTCAAAATAACAGAGATACAGTAAAACTGGTTTTCTATTCAATAACGAAATAAGCTAAAACTGTAAAATGCAGCAGAAACAAGCTTGCTGGAATGGTGGCGGCTTATCTCTGAGAAGAGATGTGACGCCAACGTGCATTCATAAGAAGAAGGATATAATGAGGCTTTGAAGGCCTTTTTAAAATAATAAAGAATGCCCAAAACCCTAGACATCCAAAAACCTAACCCTAGGAGATGAAGCGCCAAAAGTCATGTGGGCCCCGTTTGGGTAAGTTAGTACATCAACTTCTTGGGGTCGTAACGTTTGAATACGATCTTTGTTTTAGGCATGTGATAGCCCGTTGGAAAGGTATCATCGAGGAGATTCATTTTTGGGGCTCAATCATTTGTTTGCATATCATTGAGGAGCTCGATCCTAAAAAACCTTCATTTAGGAACTCAAAATGGCTCCGGAAGTTAAAACTGCTAAAAATAGTAAATTGCCAAAATTGTCAGAAAACTGTTATGAGCCAATTGGAAAAGGTGGGTGGCCACTGATATCCATATGGATCAATCCTCCCTCCTTAGGAAGCAATGGTATCCATTTCTTTGAGGTCCCCCATCAGATGAGGAAATTTCTGCTGAATTTGGCACCGGGTGAGCCACTTGCCTTGGTGCAGGAGCTGCCCTTCTTTGATGACTCGATAAAGTTGGATCCTTTGTTGTCGAGTTCCCTTGATCTGTCTGTCCACAATATGATCATTGGATGACTGTTATATGCTGTCGGGGTTGAGCTATGTTGGTGTCAGCTGTTCTGCTACTTCTGAGGTGTCTAATAATGGTGGGAAATAAGGGTGAAGGAGATCCACGTTGAACACTGGGTGCATGCCAAGTAAAGGAGGATTGTTGAGATCAAAATAATTATCCCCCACGGCCTTGGTGATAGTGTATGACCCATAACGGAGTGGGTGAATCTTCCGATGGGGTCTTTTAAGGTGTTCTTTCTGCAAGTGCAACCAAACTTTGTTGCCCACTTGAAACTTATGTGGCACCTGATGTTGATCATGGTGTTGTTTGTACTTGTCATTGGACTTCTGTAGGATATACTGAACCTGTTGGAGTATGTGTTGGATCCGCTCAATGAACCGTGTGTCTTTGTCAGCTTTAGTTGGAACAAGAGATGAGCCGTTCGAGGCGACTACAAGGGGAAGTGCAACATGTATTGGACCCAATGGTTGGAATCCCAACCCCACTTAAAAGGGGCTGTGACCGGTTGAGCTATGCAGGGCTTGGTTGTAGCTATGCTGGACATAGGGAAGGCTCTCATCCCATGTGTGAAGGTGCTTTGAATTATACATGTGAAGGATATGCATAATCATTCGATTTAAAACCTCGGTTTGGCCATCTGTCTAGGGGTGGAAGGCCATGGATTTTTTGAGCTTGGTGTCCAATAGTGAGCAGAGGCTCGACCAGAATGTGCTGAGAAATAAACTATCTCGATTTGAGACAATGGTTTGTGGGATTCCAAAATGTACCCAGACTTGTTCAAAGAAGAGCTTGGCAGTGGCCTCTACTGTGATAATCTTCTTGCATGCAACCAAAATCACCATCTTAGAAAAGCGATCAACAACCACAAAAACACAGTTATTTCCTTGCTTGGTGGATGAGAGGCCCAACATGTAGTCCATTGAGATGGATTCCCATGGCCTGTCAGGAGTAGGAAGAGGGGTGTACATGCCCTATTTCTTAGTGGTTGGTTTGGAAATAGCATAGACAATGTAGGACCTGATATATTTGCCGACCTCCTGTCAAAGTTTTGGCTAGTAGAAATGTTTCTGTAGCATTGCCACTGTCTTTTTGACGCTGAAATGTCCTGCCACCTGAATTTAGTGGGCTTCCCAGATCATCGTCGCTCGCTCACTTGATGGAACATAGATATGGCCTAGACGACACAACAACCCATCCTAAAGATGGAAATTATTGACAATTGTGTTTGCACCTAACATTTGGTAGGTGGTGGTGAAGTCAGAGTTTGTCTCATAGAGTTGGGGCCATCTAGATGTCTCATGGCCACACTATTTTAGCACCATGGTGAGTGCCGTGACTGGTGGTTTGCTGAGACAATCAACGATGCGATTGGTGCTTCCTGTTTTATACTTGATGTTGAGGTGGAATTGCTGCAAGTATGTGGACCACTTTTGATGGCAGTCATTCTGTAATTTACCCTGTGTCTGCATGAATTGTAGTGGCTTATGACCAGTGTGGATGACTGTCTCCTTCCCAAGAATGTAGTGTCTCCACTAGTGACATTCTTTCACAATGGATTACATTTATTTATCGTAAGTAGGGTACTTACGGACAATATTTGACAGTGTCTCACTATGATAGGCCACAGTGTGGCCGTGCTGAGTGAGAACGACGCCCACGACATAGTCTGAAGCATCTGTCTTGATTTCAAAGGGATGTTGTAGGTCTGGTAGTGAAAGTACTGGGGTTGAGAACAAGCACTCCTTCAAATCATCGAATGCTTGTTGTTGGGACTGACCCCACGCAAATTTATCCTTACCACCACCCTTGTTTTTTTGGTTGAGGGCCCATGCAATATGGGAGAATCCCAAAACGGACCTGCGGTAGAAATTGGCAAGGCCCAAGAAACTTCGAAGCTCAGTGAGTGTTGATGGGGCTGGCCAGTCATGGATGACTTGGATTTTGGCTGGATCCACATGTACGCCATGCTGATAAATGATGTAGCCCAGGCAATGGACCCTGTCCATGCCGAAGGAAAATGTTTCCAAGTTGGCGTATAGCTTGTGCTGTCGCAGGGTGTGTAGAACCCGCTGAATATGCTCCAAGTGTTCGACCCAAGTCTTGCTTTAAATTAGAATGTCATCCAGATACACGACTACAAAAGTATTGGTGAATGGTCACAGGATATCATCCATCATCCTCATGAAAGTGCTTGGAGCATTTTTCAAACCAAAGGGCATGACCAACAATTCAAAGAGGCCTTCCTTTGACTTGAAGGTGGTCTTCCATACATCTGTCTATTCTATCAGGACTTGGTGGTAGCCAAAATTCAGATCAATATTACTGAAGTATTTGGCCCTCGTGAGTTGATCAAGGAGGTCATCGATTCAGGGAATCAGGTACCGGTTTTTGACTGTGATTTTATTCAGAGCCCGGTAATCAATACAGAGTTGCCAGGTTCTATCTTTCTTCTATACCATCACGATTGGGCTACCGCAAGGTGATGAGATGGTGTGGATGTGTTCCTTGTGGAGCAATTCTTGGATCTGTCTCTTGATCTCCTCATTCTCTAAAAAAGAGCGATGATGGATTGGCCCATTGGGCAGTGGTGCGACGTGGGTCAAATCGATGGGGTGCTTGACCTGTTAGTGCAGAGGTACCCCTGTAGGTGAGGAGAAGATATCCGAGTATTCTTCCACGACCTTATTACTTGCTTCTGTTGTGTGGAGAGGTCGACTATAGAGACCCTGGATGTGGCTGTGATCTTTCTCTTATTCTAAAGAGAATAACGAAGAAGATAAACTTCCCCATCTGAGAGATGACCTTCCTGCATTTCTTAGCAGTGATCAATGAAATAACACTAGGTGGGACTGCCTCGGGTATCTTGTACAATTTCCTGTTCAAAGTAATAATAACACTACGAGGCCTAGACTCATATACAACATGACGTTTCCATAAATAAGGATGGCCCAAAAGAACATCACAAAATTCGAGAGGAGAAACATCACACAATACCTCGTCTTTAAAGGGATTGATGCCGTATGACAGTCAACACTGTTGGATGACGCAAAGATCGCTTCCTTAGCAGAATCATCCAATGGTGTAGGGTTGTGGGTGCAACATTGCTGGCAGGGCCAACCGCTTGACGACCTCTGCTGAGATAAGGTTATTCTGGGTACTGCTATCAATGATGAAGTTCAGCGGGGTGCCTTTTACCCACATCTGTGAATGGAAGAGACACTCTCCTTCTTCTGGCTCTTCTGGTTCACCAGGTTGGAGCTTGGTGGTAGCAACAGTGGCACTGGGTTTCACGTCAATGATCCGTCTTCCCCTTTCTAGTTCTGGTTCAGAGTCAAAATCCACATTTGATTTAGAGGCATTCACTTCGGCCACCAATGACTACTTTGAGCAACATTCAGAAGTGTTATGCCAAGGGCTCTTATGGAAGTCACATCACTTCCTGGTATCTTTCTTTGTCTTTCCGGTGCCCTTCTTTTCTTGCGGCTTGGACTGGTTGTCCTAAGACTGTCTATATTTTCTTTGTCCTTTGTTTGATGGGTTGGGGCCGCCCTTTCCTGGCTTTTTTTGTGAGGGGTTCCCAGGCCCAAATTTCCACGTCTTTTGTTTGAGATTCTTCTCGATTTTGATGGCATATCGGTCGGTCGCGCTCAAGGATGACATGTCCAGAAATTCCATTTCTATCTGGATGTATATATGCAGAGAACTGTGATAATTGAGCACTAGATGTCGCTCCGAATGTTTGATACCCAACTTGGTGCGCAAGGTATGGAAGATATTTGTGAAATCTGGCACTGCTTGGTCTCTTTCTTGCCGTAGTGTGGTCCATTTGGTATACATCTCATCATAACTACTGACAGGGTAGTATTGTTCCTTAATAGCATCCCTAAAGGGTTCCCAGGTGGATGTGTCTGAAAATAATGAGGGTTCCTCTGTTTCTTTTTGCTCACAGAAAGTTTCCCACCAATCTTTGACAAGGGGAACAACTTTGAGGAGCGCAAAAGTAATATTTTCTCTATTCGAATAGTTATGGACAAAAAAATACCCTTCTAGTAGATTCAACCACTTGTCTACAACATTTGCATCTATCTAACCTTCAAATATAGGAATATCGAAGTTTATTTGTACTTTGAAGGGGGCGATGCCTCCGTTCGAAGAATATGCGTCGCGTGTTGGTAGCCACCGAAGGATTTGTGAGAAACTATCCATCATCTCATTCCTTTGTTGCGTGAGGGATTCCTTAATCAATAGTTTGAAAGGATCTCTCATCCCATCATCTTTCTTTTCTCCTGCCATGGGAGGTCTCTTGGGCATGCGATAGCTTCTGTCCTCAAAAGAAACAAGCTCGAGACCCAACTCTTTGTACTACCTCCTTAGGAAGCAATGGTCTCCATTGCGTTGAGGTCCCCTATCAGATGAGGAAATATCTGCTGAATTTGGCCCCGAGTGAGCCACTTGCCTTGGTCCAGGAGCTGCCCTACTTTGACGACTAGATAAAGCTAGATCCTTTGTTGTCGAGTGCCCTTGATCTCTCTGTCCACAATATGATCATTGGATGCCTGTTGTATGTTGTCGGGGTTGATCTATGTTGGTGTCAGTTGTTAAGCTACTTTTGAGGTGTCTAATAATGGTGGGAAATAAGGGCGCAAGAGATCCACGTTGAACACTGGGTGCAAGCCAAGGAAAGGAGGAATGTTGAGCTCAAAATGATTATCCCCCACTTCCTTGGTTATAGTGTACGACCCATAATGGAGTGGGCGAAGCTTCTGATGGGGTCCTGTAAGGTGTTATTTTTGTAAGTGCAACCAAACTTTGTCGCCCACCTGAAACTTATGTGGCACCCGATGTTTATCATGGCGTTGTTTGTACTTGTCATTGGACTTCTGCAAGATATACTGAACCTATTGGCGGATCTGTTGGATCCGCTCAATGAACTAGGTGGCTTTGTCAGCTTCAGTTGGAGCAGGAGATGAGTCGGTCGAGGCGACCGCAAGAGGAAGTGAAACATGTATGGGAACCAATGGTTGGAATCCCAAACCCACTTAAAAGGGGCTGTGGCTGGTTGATCTATGCAGGGCTCGGTTGTAGCTATGATGGACATAGGGAAGGCTCTCATCCCATTTGCCAGGGTGATTTGAATTAGACATGCAAAGGATATGCACAATCATTCGATTTACAACCTCGGTTTGGCCATCTATCTCGGGGTGGAAGGCCATGGATTTGGTGAGCTTGGTGCCCAACAGTGACCAGAGGGTCGACCAGAATGTGTTGATAAATTGACTATCCCAATCTGAGACAATGGTTTGTGGGATTCCAAAATGTACCCAGACTCATTCAAGGAAGAGCTTGGCAGTGGCATTTGCTGTGATGCTCTTCTTGCAGGCAAACAGAATCACCATCTTAGAAAAGCGATCAACAACCACAAAAACACATCATTTCCCCGCTTGATGGACGGGAGGCCTAACATGTAGTCCATTGACATGGATTCCCATGGTCTGTCAGGAGTAGGAAGAGGGGTGTACAGGTCCTGTTTCTTAGTTTTTGGTTTGGTGATAGCGTAGTCAGTGTAGGACTTGATATACCTACTGACCTCCTTTTGAAGTTTAGTCCAGTAGAAATGTTTCTATAGAATTGCCACTGTCTTTTCGACGATGAAGTGTCCTGCCACCCGACTGTAGTGGGATTCCCATATCATCTTCACTCGCTCACTTGATGGAACATAGATATGGACCAGATGACACAAAAACCCATCCTGCAGATGGAAGTTATCGACAACTGCGTTTGCACCCAACATTTGGTAGGTGGTGGCGAAGTCAGGGTCTGTCTCATAGAGTTGGGGCCATCCAGATGTCTCATGGATGCAAGAGTCTAGAACCATGGTGAGTGCCGCAACTGGCGGTCTGCTGAGGTAATCAACGACGCAATTGGTGCTTCTTGTTTTATACTTGATGTTGAGGTGAAATTGCTGCAAGTATGTGGACCACTTTTGATGGAGGTCATTATTCAATTTTACTTCTGTCTGCATGAACTGCAGTGGCTTATGATCAATGTGGATGACTGTCTCCTTCCCAAGAATGTAATGTATCCACTGGCAGCATGCTTTGACAATGGAGTACATTTCTTTATCGTAATTAGGGTACTTACGAACAGTATCTGACAGTGTCTCACTATGATAGGTCATGGGGTGGCCGTTCTGAGTGAGAACGACGCCCACGACATAGTCTGAAGCATCTGTCTCGATCTCAAAGGGATGCTGCAGGTTTGGTAGTGAAAGTACTGGGGCTGAGCACAAGCGCTGCCTCAAATCATCGAACGCTTGTTGTTGGGACCAGCCCCACGCAAATTTCACCTTACCACCACCCCTGACTATTTGGATGAGGGCCCATGCAATATGGGAGAATTCCAACAAGAACCTATGGTAGAAATTGGCAAGGCCCAAGAAGCTCCGAAGCTCAGTGAGTGTTGTTGGGGATAGCCAATCATTGATGACTTGGATTTGGCTGGATCCACATGTATGCCATGCTGATCAATGATGTAGCCCAGGTAATGGACCTTTTCCATGCCGAAGGAGTATTTTTCCAAGTTGGCGTATAGCTTGTGTTGCCGCAGGGTGTGCAAAACCTGTTGAATATGCTGCAAGTGTTCAACCCAAGTCTTGCTGTAAATTAGAATGTCATCCAGATACACCACTACAAAAGTATTGGTGAATGGTCAGAGGATATCGTCCATCATGCTCATGAAAGTGGCTGGACCATTTTTCAAACCAAAGGGCATGACCAACCATTCAAAAATGCCTTCCTTTGACTTGAAGGCGGTATTCCATACATCTGTCTATTCTATCAGGACCTGGTGGTAGCTAGACTTCAAATTAATCTTACTGAAGTATTTGGCCCCCGTGAGTTGATCAAGGAGGTCATTGATTTGGGGAATCGAGTACCTGTTTTTGACTGTGATTTTATTCAAATCCTAGTAATCAATACAGAGTCGCCAGGTTCCATCTTTCTTCTATAGCAACACGATTGGGCTCCAGGTGATGAGCTAGGGTGGATGTGCCCCTTGTGGAGCAGTTATTGGATCTGTCGCTTGATCTCCTCATTATCTAACAAAGAGCGACGATAGAATGGCCCATTGGGCAACGATGTGCCGGGGGTCAGATTGATGGGGTGCTTGACTTGGCAGTGTAGAGGTACCCCTGTAGGTGAGGAGAAGATATTCGAGTATTCTTCCACGACCTTATCTACTTGCTTTTGCTGTGTGGAGAGATCGGTCACAGAGACCTTGGATGTGGCTGTGATCTTTCACTTATTCTGAGAGAGAATCACGAAGAAGGAAAACTTCCCCATACGAGAGATGACCTTCTTGCATTGCTTAGAAGAGATAAAGGAAATAGCACTAGGTGGGACTGCCTCGGGTATCCTATACAATTTCCTGTTCAAAGTAATAGTAACGCTACGAGGCCTAGACTCATATATAGCATGATGTTTCCATAAAGAAGGTTGGCCCAAAAGAACATCACAAACTTTGAGAGGAGAAACATCACACAATACCTCATATTTGAAGGAATTTATGCCATACGACAGTCGACACTGTTGGCTGTTGCGAAGATCGCTTCCTTGGTGGAGCCATCCAATGGTGTAGGGTTGTGGGTGTGGTGTTGTTGGTAGGGCCAGCCACTTGGTGACCTCTGTTGAGATGAGGTTCTTCTGGCTACCGCTATCAACGATGAAGTGTAGCGGGGTGATTTTTACCCACATCTTTGAATAGAAGATGCACCCTCCTTCTTCTGGATCGTCTGGTTCACCAGGCTGGAGATTGGTGGTAGCAACAATGGCACTGGGTTTCATGTCAGTGATCCATTTTCCCCTTTCTGGTTTTGTCTTAGTGTCAGAATCCACATATGATTTAGAGGCTTTCACTTCGACCACCAACGACTTCTTTGAGCGGTAGCCAGTAGTGTTATTCCAAGGGCTCTTATGGAAGTCGCACCACTTCCCGATATCTTTCTTTGTCTTTTCGGTGTCCTTCTTTGCTTGTGGCTTGGACTAGTTGTCCTAATACTGCCCATCTTTTATTTTTCCTTTGTTCGGTGGGCTGGGGCCGCCCTTTCCTGGCTTTTGTTGTGAGGGGTTCCAAGGCCCAAATTGCCGCGTCTTTTGTTTGAGCTTCTACTCGATTTTGACGACATATTTGTAGGCCGCGCTGAAGGATGATATGTACAAAAATTCCATTTCGGTCTGGATGTATCTATGCAGAGCACCGTGATACTTGAGCACCATATGTCGCTCCAAATCTTTGATACCCAACTTGGTGCACAAGGTATGGAAGATATTTGTGAAATTTGGCACTGCTTGGTCTCTTTCTTGCCGCAGTGTGGTCCATTTGGTATACAGGTCGTCATAACATCCATCAGGGTAGTATTGTTCCTTAATACCATCCCTAAAGGATTCCCAGGTGGCCATGACTGAGAATAATGAGGGTTCCTTTGTTTCTTTTTTCTCACAGAAAGTTTCCCGCCAATCTTTGACACGAGGAATGGCTTTGAGGAGCGCAAAAGTAATCTTTTCTTTATTCAAAAAGTTATGGACAAAAAAATACCCTTCTAGTAGATTCAACCACTTGTCTACAACATCTGCATCTATTTGATCTTCAAATATAGGAATATCTAAGTTTATTTGTACTTTGAAGGGGGTGACGCCTCCGTTCAAAGAAGTTGCGTCGCCTGTTGGTAGCCACTAAAGGATTTGCGCAAAACTATCCATCATTTCGTTACTCTGTTGCGTGAGGGATTCCTCAATAAACTGTTTGAAAGGATCTTCTATCCCATCATATTTCTTTTCTCCTACCATGGGAGGTGGCTTGGGCATGCAAGAGCTTCTATCCTCAAGATAAACAAGCTCGAGACCCAACTCTTTGTACTCCGACCTCATTGGGGACATGCATTAAGATGACAAGGAGAAGACCGGTTTGATACCACTGATGCAAATTTTATGAGAAGAACGAAATAAATATAGATTATTAACATATGATTAACACAAAATAACAGAGATACAATAAAACTGGTTTTCTATTCAATAACGAAATAAGCTGAAACTGTAAAATGCAGCAGAAACAAGCTTGTTAGAATTGTGGCAGCTTATCTCTGAGAAGAGATGGGACAACAGTGCACATTCCCATAAAGAAGGTTACAATGAGGCTCTGAAGGCATTTTTACAATAATAAATAATTCCCAAAACCCTAGACATCCAAAAACCTAACCCTAGGAGATGAAGCGCCAAAAGTCATGTGGGCCCCGTTTGGGTAAGTTAGTACATCAACTTCCCGGGGTCGTAACTTTTGCATACGATATCAGTTTTAGGTGTGTGATAGCCCGTTGGAAAGGTATCATCGAGGATATTCATTTTTGGGTATCAATCGTGCCTTAGGTTGTCATTGGGGAGATCTATCCCAAAGAACCTTCATTTAGTCCCTCAAAATGGCCCCGAAAGTTAAAACTGCTAAAAATAGTAAATTGCAAAATTGTCAGAAAATTGTTTTGAGCCAGTTGGAATAGGTGGGTGGCCACTGATATCCATCTGGATCAATCCTCCATCCTTAGGAATAAATGGTCTCCATTGTGTTGAGGTCCCTTATCAGATGAGGAAATTTCTCTTGAATTTCGTCCCGAGTGAGCCACTTGCCTTGGTGCAGGAGCTGCCCTGCTTTGACGACTCGATAAAGCTGGATCATTGGTTGTCGAGTACCCTTAATATGTTTTTCCACAATATGATCGTTGGATTCCTATTGTATGCTGTCGGGGTTGAGCTCTGTTGGTGCCAGCTGTTCTGCTACTTCTGAGGTGTCCAATAATGGTGGGAAACAAGGGCGAAGGAGATCCACGTTGAACACTGGGTGCAGGCCAAGGAAAGGAGGAATGTTGAGCTCAAAATCATTATCCCCTATGATCTTGGTGATAGTGTACGACCCATAACGGAGTGGGTGAAGCTTCCGATTGGGTCCTGTAAGGCATTCTTTCTACAAGTGCAACCAAACTTTGTTGCCCACCTGAAACTTATGTGGCACCAGATGTTGATCATGGCACTATTTGTACTTGTCATTAGACTTCTGTAGGATATCTCGAACCTGTTGGCGGATGTGTTGGATCCACTCAATGAACTGGGTGGCTTTGTCAACTTCAGTTGGATTAGGGGATGAGTTGGTCGAGGTGACTGCAAGGGGAAGTGCAACATCTATGGGACCCAATAGTTGGAATCCCAACCCCACTTGAAAGGGGATGTGGTCGGTTGAGCTATGCAGGGCTCGGTTTTAGCTATGCTGGACATAGGGAAGGCTCTCATGTTATGTGCGAGGGTGCTTTGAATTATACGCGTGAAGGATATGCATAATCATTCGATTTACAACCTCAGTTTGGCCATTTGTCTGGGGGTGGAAGGTTGTGGATTTGGTGAGCTTGGTGTCCAGCAGTGACTAGAGGCTCGACCAAAATGTGTTGAGAAATCGACTATCCCGATTCCTCAATGTACCCAGGCTCATTCAAAGAAGATCTTGGTAGTGGCCTCTGCTGTGATGCTCTTGTTGTAGGCAACCAGAATTGCCATTTTAGAAAAGCGATCAACAACCACAAAACACAGTCATTTCCCCGCTTGGTGGATGGGAGGCCCAACATGTAGTCCATTGAGATGGATTCCCATGGCTTGTCAGGAGTAGGAAGAGGGGTGTAGAGGCCCTACTTCTTAGTGGTCGGTTTGGAAATAGCGCAGACAATGCAGGATATGATATACTTGCTGATATCCTGTTGAAGTTTCGGCCAGTAGAAATGTTTCTGTAGCATTACCACTATATTTTTGACGTCGAAGTGTCCTGCCACCCGATTGTAGTGGGATTCCTAGATCATCTTCGCTCGCTCACTTCATGGAACACAAATATGGCCCAGATGACACAACAACCCATCCTGAATATGGAAATTATCGACAACTGCATTTGTACCCAACATTTGGTAGGTGGTGGCGAAGTGAGGGTATGTCTCATAGATTTGGGGCCATCCAGATGTCTCATGGCCACAAGATTCTAGCACCGTGGTGAGTACCGTGACTGGCGGTCTACTGAGGCAATCATCGAGGCGATTGGTGCTTCCTGTTTTATACTTGATGTTGAGGTGGAATTGCTGCAAGTATGTGGACCACTTTTGATAGCGGTCATTTTTCAATTTTCCCTTTGTCTGCATGAAATCCAGTTGCTTATGATCAGTGTGTATGACTGTCTCCTTCCCATGAATGTAATGTCTCCACTAGCGACATGCTTGCACAATGGAGTACATTTATTTATCGTAATTTACTGATGAACAATATATGACAGTGTCTCACTATGATAGGCCATGGGGTGGCCGTGTTGAGTGAGAACAATGCCCACGACATAGTATGAAGCATCTGTCTCGATATCAAAGAGATGCTGCAGGTCTGGTAGTGAAAGTACTGGGGTTGAGCACAAGCGCTACTTCAAATAATCGAACGCTTGTTGTTGGGACCGACCCCACGCAAATTTTTCCTTAACACCACCCCTGTTTATTTGGCTGAGGGCCCATGCAATATGGGAGAATCCCAACATGAACCTGCGGTATAAATTGGAAGGGCCCAATAAGCTCCGAAGCTTAGTGAGTGTTGTTGGGGCTGGCCAGTCACAGATGACTTGGATCCTCGCTAGATCCACATGTATGCCATGCTAATCAATGATGTAGCCCAGGTAACGGACCCTGTCCATGCTGAAGGAGCATTTTTCCAAGTTGGCATATAGCTTGTGCTACCGCAGGGTGTGCAGAATCTGATGAATCTACTGTAAGTGTTCGGCCCAAGTCTTGCTGTAAATTAGAATGTCATTAAGATACAAAAATACAAAAGTATTGGTGAATGGTGACAGGATATCATCCATCATCCTCATGAAAGTGGCTGGATCATTTGTCAAACCAAAGGGCATGAGCAACCATTCAAAAAGGCCTTCCTTTGACTTGAAGGTGGTCTTCCATACATCTGTCTATTCTATCGGGACTTGGTGGTAGCCAGACTTCAGATCAATATTACTGAAGTATTTGGCCCCCGTGATTTTATCAAGGAGGTCATTGATTCGAGGAATCGGGTATCGATTTCTGACTGTGATTTTATTCAGAGCCCGGTAATCAATACAGAGTTGCCAGGTTCCATCTTTCTTCTGTACCAGCACGATTGGGCTCTGTTAAGCCCTAATATTGGCTCATTACCCCTTAATTGGGGCATATTAGATTAGTAATGCTATTTTATTTATGTCGGCTTTAGGCCATTAGTTGTAATTTAGATTAGTAATGCTATTTTAATTATGTTGGCTTTAAGCCATTATACCTCCTAGTCTCCTATATATACCAAGGAGACATTTTCATTTTGAATCATCTTGTACTTGAACATTTAAGTGGGGTAAAAGGAGGTTTCCCCCTCGAAGAGGATTATTATCTGAAATTATCTCTTTTTCAAGGCGTTGAGTACTTTTGCTGAGGTTTTTATATGCTATATTGATGTTTGGTTCTTAACAGGCTCCCGCAAGGTGATGAGCTGGGGTGGATGTGCCCCTTGTGGAGCAGTTCTTAGATCCATCGCTTAATCTCCTCATTCTCTAACAAAGAGAGATGATAGACTGGCCCATTGGGAAGCGATGCATCGAGGGTCAAATTGATGGGGTGCTTGACCTGTCAGTGCAGAGGTACCCCTGTAGGTGAGGAGAAGATATCCGAGTATTTTTCCACGACCTGATCTACTTGCTTCTACTCTGTGGAGAGGTCGACCGCAGAGACCCTGGATGTGGTTGTGATATTTCACTTATTCTGAGAGTGAATCACGAAGAAGAAAAACTTCCCCATTTGAGAGATGACCTTCCTGCATTTCTTAGCAGAGATCAAGGAAATAACACTAGGTGGGACTGCGTTGGGTATCCTGTACAATTTCCTATTGAAAGTAATAATAACACTACGAGGCCTAGACTCATATACAACATGACATTTCCATAAATAAGGTTGGCCCATAAGAACATCACAAACTTTGAGAGGAGCAACATCACACAATACCTCGTCTTTGAAGGGCTTGATGTCGTACGACAATCATCATTGTTGGCTGACGCGGAGATCGCTTCCTTGGCAGAGCCATCCAATGGTGTAGGTTTGTGGGTGCGACATTGTTGGTAGGGCTAGTCGCTTGATGACATCTTTTGAGATGAGGTTCTTCTGGCTACCGCTATCAACGATGAAGTGTAGTGGGGTGCATTTTACCCACATCTATGAATGGAAGAGGTGCTCTCCTTCTTTTGGCTCGTCTGGTTCACCAGGTTGGAGATTGGGGGTAGGAACGATGGCACTGGGTTCTGCGTCAATGATACATCTTCCCCTTTATGGTTCTGGCTCAGAGTTAGAATCCGCATCTGATTCAGAGGCTTTCACTTTGGCCACCAACGACTGCTTTGAGCAACAATCAACAGTGTTATACCAAGGGCTCTTATGGAAGTCGCACCACTTCCCAGTATCTTTCTTTGTCTTTCCGGTGTCCTTCTTTGCTTGCGGTTTGGACTGGTTTTCCTGATATTTTCCATATTTTCTCTATCCTTTGTTCGGTGGGTTAGGGCCGCCCTTTTCTAGCTTTTTTTGTGAGGGTTTCCCGGGCCCAAATTGCCGTGTCTTTTGTTTCAACTTTTGCTTGATTTTGATGGCATATCGGTAGGCCGCACTCAAGAATGAGATGTCCAAAAATTGCATTTCAGTCTGGATGTATCTATGCAGAGTACAACGATACTTGAGCACCATATGTTGCTCCAAATCTTTGATATCCAACTTGGTCCACAAGGTATGGAAGATATTTGTGAAATTTGGCACTGCTTGGTCTCTTTCTTGCCGCAGTGTGGTCCATTTGGTATACATATCATCATAACTTCTGACAGGGTAGTATTTTTTCTTAATAACATCCCTGAAGGATTCCTAGGTGGTCGTGACTGAAAATAATGAGGGTTCCTCTTTTTTATTTTGCTCATAGAAAGTTTCCCAACAATCTTTGACATGGGGAACAACTTTGAGGAGCGCAAAAGTAATCTTTTCTCTATTCAAAAAGTTATGGACATAAAATACCTTTCTAATAGATTCAACCACTTGTCTACAACATCTGCGTCTATCTGACCTTCAAATATAGGAATATTGAAGTTTATTTTTATCTTGAAGGGGGCGACGCCTCCATTCGAAGAAGATGCGTCACTTGTTGGTAGCCACCGAAGGATTTGCGTGAAACTATCCATCATCTCGTTCCTTTGTTGTGTGAGGGATTCCTCAATCAAAAGTTGGAAAGGATCTCCTATCCTGTCATCATTATTTTCTCCTTCCATGGGAGGTCACTTGGGTGTGTGAGAGCTTCTGTCCTTAAGAGAAACAAGCTCGAGACCCAACTCTTTGTACTCCGACCTGGTTGGGGACATGCATTAAGACGACAAGGAGAAGACCGATCTGATACCACTGATCTGGATTTTATGAGCAGAACGAAATGAATATAGATTATTGACAGGTGCTTAACACAAAATAACAGAGATACAAGAAAACTGGTTTTCTATTCAATAACGAAATAAGCTGAAACTGTAAAAAGCAGCAGAAACAAGCTTGCTGGAATGGTGGCGGATTATAACTGAGAAGAGATGTGACGGTAGCGTGAATTCGCAAGAAGAAGGTTACAATGAGGCTCTGAAGGCCTTTTTACAATAATCAAGAATGCTCAAAACCCTAGACATCCAAAAGTCATGTAGGCCCCGTTTGGGTAAGTTAGTACATCAACTTCATGGGGTCGTAACTTTTGCATACGTTCTCAGTTTTAGGCATGTGATATCCCATTGGAAATGTATCGTCGAGGATATTTATTTTGGGTCTCAATCATGCATTCTACTATAATTTAGGAGCTCAATCCCTAAAAACCTTCATTTAGGCTTTCAAAATGGCAACAGAAGTTAAAACTGCGAAAAATAGTAAATTGCCAAAATTGTTAGAAAACTATTTTGAGCCAGTTGGAAAAGGTGGGTGGCCACCGATATCCATCTGTATCACCATAAGATATATATTTCAATGGATGGAAACATCGAGAAGTACAAAGAGAAGTTTTTTGTGAGAGGATTCTCTTGGAAAGAGGGATTTAGCCTCAGAGTTCGAAATGAAGGATCTTGGCTTGATGCATTATTTCTTGGGATTGGAGGTGTGGAAGAAACGAAGTGAGATCTTCCTTGGACAAGGGATGCACACAATTGAGGTATTGCGAAGATTCAATATGATGTACTACAAGTCCATGACTATACCTATGATGAAAAATATGAAGAAGTTGAGTGATTCCACTTCAAATTCAGATTTGGTGGATCCCACTATGTACATGCAACTGATTGGATTCTTGATGTACTTAGTTAACACTGGGCCAAATATTTTCTTTACAGTGAGTACCCTAAGACAATTTATGGTTGATTCGAGGCACTTCCTTTGGGTTGCAAAAAAACATTTGTTGAGGCAGTTGCGTGGTACAGTTGGATATGGTCTAAGAAATGTCTTAGGTGGTGAAGTGAGGCTATAGGGATATATTGATTCTGACTGGGCAGGGAGTGTAGTGGACAGAAAGAGCACCTCAGGGTACTACTTTAGATTAGGATCAACTATGATTTCCTAGATTAGAAGGAAGCAGACTTTTGTAGCACTCAGTATAGTAGAAGCGGAGTATATCGTAGCCAATTTCTCAAGTCGTAAAACACTATGGATTTAGAGGCTTCTTGCAGGAGATTTTGATTAGGAGCTAGAGATGACCTTGATACACTGTGATAATCAAAGTTGTGTCAAGATTTCAGACAATTCAATATTTAATAATAGGTTGAAGCACATTAAGATCAAATATAACTTCATCCAAGAAATGGTACAAAAGGGAGTAGTAAAGCTGCAATACATATCCATAGATGAGAAGATTACAAACATTCTCACCAAGCCTTGGTCTAGGGCGAAGTTTGTATACTTCAGAGATAATATTGGTGTGATGTGGAATGTCTCCCTCGCTGAGAGGGAGTGTTGATGTTTCAACATCAGGCATACATTATCCTATATCGATCATGCTAATTTGAATAAGGGAGGAGGACACATTCAATCATCGAGCCATGTTGATTTGGCTAGTGGTGAATGGTCTAGGATGTTTATGTTTCTCCAGTTAACAACATCGGGAAAACTTTATCCTAGATTGGTCATGCTGATTTGACCAAGGGAGAATGATACATTCACTCACAGGGAAATGATGATTTGGCTAGTGGTGAATGGCCTAGGGGCATTCTTTCTCCTATTAGTCATGCTGATTTGATTAGGAGTGAAAAAGACTCGATATGCTCTCACATTTATTTCTCTAGGATGGAGTGATCTACTTTTTATAGGGCATGTTTAACTTGTTTACAAGTCTAGTCTAATGTTGAATATGTAGTCTCAAGAGACCTCTTGTGATCAAGGGCTTCTCAGTGAATCTACTCAACATTAGATCCCTATATTAATTATACATGCATGTGAGAAGATGACACATCAACAAGGCTCATGGACAACTTTTCTAGTAAAGAATAAATGCCAAGAAGACAAGACAAATGCCAAAAAGAAACCCCAGAAAGCATTAAAAAAGATATTGAAGACAAAAATACAAGTCAACCCCACAAGTAAATTAAAGGTGACTCAAACTGTATAAATAAAGGGTGGATCATTTCATTTGGACACACAAGACATCTCTTCCCATCAAGTGCACAAGTCCAAGTTGCAGTTGTAGTTGCTAGTTACATTCGCAGTTACAATTGCTAATTATAGTTGTAGTTGCAGTTGCAATTGCCAGTTACAGTTGCAGTTTCCAGTTACAGTTGCAGTTTCTAGTTATATTTGCAGTTGGAGTTGCCAGTTAGAATTGTAGTTGCAGTTTCCAATTGCCAGTTGCACAAATTTTGAGGTGCAATATCTTGTCTATGGTTCTCTATATTTGACGGTTCTTCCTCATACAAGGGATAAATTCTTTATGTGTTGGGTTTCTGCATATTGATGGCGATGTACTTATTGGCTAGAATTATTCTTAAGAAAAGTTGGTGGGTTTTCTCCCAAGTTTGGGTTTCCCAGGATAAAATCTTGTGTCTATTGTGCATGGCTATCTTTCTATGATTCTATTGTTTCAACTTCTATTCTTGGTTGATATTTCCATGTGTAATTATTCTATGATAAAAATGGCATAAATTCTGTTTTGAAGTCATAAGGAAATAATTGTGAGATCTGAAAACAGAAAATTCAACACATACTCATTCTACTCATCCTCCTATTTCAAGATCAATATTATGTGTCTTTAGTTTCACTTATTTGTCTTGATCAAGGCCTTTGTAGTGAATGAATTCATCCTTTGAATTGTTTCCTATTGCTTGACCACTTTGTATTTAGTTGCACTAGTTTATCTTGATTATCCCCCTTGTAGTTAATAACTCCATCCTTTAAGAATTTCATACCCATTGCCTAACCATGTACACTAGTCACGTATAAGACATCACTATGAACTTGGAAATTATGAATTCACATAATGGATCCCTATAGATGTTAGTGTGTATTATTTGATTTTCACCTTTAGTTTAGGAATGTTAACTTATTCCTTTCCTTGTACCCTTGCTTTCTTCTCTACACCCTCACTTTTTTGCTGAAATTTCCTGAAATACATTTTTACACAAATTTAGAAATCTCACTTCATACTGGAGGTTTCCTAGATCTAATCCCTATGAAATTTCAACCTTAGGGATGATTTGAAATATTAATTTACAACCACTACAAGAATGGAAAATATTTCACATTACTTTTCCCAACACACTAGGTATCTCAAGAGAAAAGATATCAAACGAATGCTAACAATATTCAACCCTTAGGGCACAATTTTCTAAGCATATACCAAATCTGAAGATCACTTTATTAAAACATATTTTATAGAAAAATTTATGATGATTTATCTTCAAGTTATATGTTAAATCACTTAACAATTTTATCCCTATGTTATCTCAAATCGACATGAACAACAAGTACTAGAAATTACCTAATGAAGAAGACAATGTGTTGGCACCCAAAGTTTTGGGTAAATATTGTGTGCACACACAAATGTTGAGGTTGTTGCGCATACAACAACTACGGGCCAATATGAGGCCACACTCGCCAGTCGTGCCGAACTCTGTGCTGCCCTGGATGAAGCTTATGACCAAGTACATGATGGTGTGTAGGTCCCATCTCAGATCCCAACACCTTAGA
Organism: Picea engelmannii; assembly: GCA_009831015.1. Taxonomy (NCBI): domain Eukaryota; kingdom Viridiplantae; phylum Streptophyta; class Pinopsida; order Pinales; family Pinaceae; genus Picea; species Picea engelmannii. The sequence goes on from ML791310.1 coordinate 87,474, forward strand.
AAATTTGGGTGCTTACTGAGTGCATAAATATCCTGGAATCTCAAACTACATAAGTCTGCATGCAAATTCAAGAGCTAATGTCAGAATAGACAAAACTACATTGGTGGATCGCAACAACAAAATTCATCGTCCCGGACGACCTTCGTAGAGTACATGAATTTTCAAGGGTGGTCGATCATAGCTTTAATTTGTGGAACCATTTGCAAAGTCCCCCATAAATGGCTACTATGAATGATTGAGTCCACGTGGCCTAGGTCGAAGTTGCACATCATAAGAGTAACTTGGCCTCTCTCCCTCCAAGCAAGTGCATAGTGGCAATTATATCTATTGCATCCAAGAAAAAATAGATCATTGCTGCCCGAGTTGAGTAGTATACTATATCATAGCTCATCAATTCTGCAGCCGATAAGGCCTTGATCCTTTACACCTAGCTAACAAATGTGCGAGTTTCTTCCAACCCCTTGATTGAAAAAATGAACCCAATAGATATGATAGTTCCTTAGGTCACAACAACCAATTATGATGTGGTTGTTTAGCTCACCCTGGAAATATAAGACACCCTCGATGAACCCGAGTGCCAATTCAAGGAGTTCATGTAGGAACTTAGGAACATAGTCCCATTTGTCACAACAATTATTCCCTGAGACATTTGGCTCGAGGATGAGCCAAGTAATAATGGTGGGGGCCTGTTGGCACATTTGTTTTTGGGTAAATATTGCGTGCACACCCAAATGAAGTTGTGTTTGCTCATTTCAGTTTTGCACACGCTCAAGCAGATGCACGAGGATTGATAAGAAGTGTGCACCAGGTTAAGTTTTGTTAATGCACGTCAGTTTGAGTTTTTGGATGTGCACGATAAATCAATAAGATGCACATGAGGATCAAGGAAATAATCTTTTAGAAATCTCCCTGAATGATTACTACCAACAACACAAGGGAATATGGAGCAGAAAGAGGATGAGATGGAAATGTAGTTAAGATTTCTTTGATTCTAGAAAGACTACGTGGAATAAAGGTAAGTGACATAAATATGTGAGACTTGTAGTCAGTAGAGCGAGTGGAGAATAAATGAAAGAGACAGAGCTTCGAAGCCGAGAAGGATATAAAAGTAAGCAAGGACAATAGAGAAAGGGTTGTTGATTCACTGGGTTATTTCTAGTTGTTCATTATTGAAGACCTCGCTCTGAGACTCTGTAGGAGTGTAATGTCTCTGGTTGTGTTTCTGAGTCTGTCATATGTGAAATGTTTGAAAGGATATGCATGATGCAATGTATTGTAAATCTGGGGAATTATCTGAGGGAATATGGAACTCTATTGTTGTCAATATATGATTTTCTTAATGTATGCATGTGATTGATGGAATGAGGATGATAATAAAGCTGCATTGATTCTGAACCTATGATGTGTCAATTATGTGTCTGAATGAATGTGTGATTTCCGTTATGCTCTATTATCAGTTAAGTAAAATGCAATGAATAAAAAAAATGCAATCTCTGATGGATCTCTGTATGTTTAGTTCTTCATCCCTGACACAATACCATAAGGTCTCTATGATCCTCATAATGTCTAGGGTGAGAACTTCTTCAACCTTGGATAAATATTGATATGCTGATGCTTTAAGGTTTTTGTTTTTCAACTCTGGATGAACCCTTGCTCTTAATCCCCCAACATTAAGAAGGATGCATGCACGCATCAAATGAACCAACACAATGCAAGTTGAAAATCAAATCTGTAATTACACAATTTTGGATAGTTGGAAACTTCATCTATATATAGAAGAAATGAAGTATATGTACATACCAAAACTTTACAACATGGTTGGTACAATCTCTATCTCTCCAAATATTGGCTAGGGAAATCCATGAAAACCCTCACCACCAGGAAGGATCCACAACAAGATAGCATCAGAATTGGCAAGTCCTCATTGGCTTCAACACTTGTCTCCCACAAGTATCCAACACCATCTCTTCCTCTTCCCCTCAATCAAGCATGAGATATATCACCAGGGCTTCCAAATCCCTAGACTTCTTCCCTCACAAGAGCTATAAGAACAATGCATATCTATCCTTTAGGGTTTATCACAAACCTTATCTTCTTTGTCTCATTTGCATGAAACCCTAATCCTAGCAAACCCTTGAATTTATCTATGCTCCAAAACAAAGAGTCATAATATAATGAAGAGTACAAAGAAATAGAGAGGCTAGTGTTCTACACTACCCACATCTCTATCACAATATGTTGAATGTTTGAATGTGTGTAAGGGATTTCTCCTTCCTCTATTTATATGAGAGGTAGGGGAAGCCAACAATATAAAGTGGGCCTAAACCTCTACAAGTAACTTAAATATACATAAGTAGGCTCACAAGTGGAGCATTCTCTTTACAAGTGACACATTTGAATATGTCCACAATAAAGGATCCAAGGCATGAGTGCTCCATGAGATGCATTCAATTCTCCTCCTCCACAAGCCTCCAAAGCTCAAATTATCCTCCAAATCCATGTGCTCCTTTGGGTCCACCCTACCTACATGATCACTCCCTCATCCAAACTATCCTCAAGTCAAATACAAGCATTCACACAAGAAACCAAGTGTTCCCATACCATATAGGGCTCAATTCCCTCCTCTAGAATGTCCAATGCTCCTTCTCCAAATCCATGTGTCTTCCAAAAAAGTGAATGTATTGGGATATTTGGAGGAGGTTCTCCTATTATATATGGATTTATTGTGTAACTCATATCTTTTATCTATTTTGGAGTTGCGTTTCACGTTCACATCTTGTGTACTTTGGTTTATTATGCTATTTTAAGGGTTTGGTACATAACAATTGGGACATGATTTTTTTTATGCTTGTGTTTTCATTAATTCTAGAGAGAATAGTGGGGACATGCTTGTGATCATACTCATGTCTGTGTTAGTGCTAGCGGATTTATTGGGACATGCTTGATTTCATACTCATGCTTGTCTTGGTTCTAGTATGAACGATTGAGACATATTTGTGCTCATTCTTGTGTTTGCATTCATGCTAGAAAAAGTGGTTGAGGCCAAGTGCAATACTTTTATAACTTTAGTAGAATAAATGTGCCACACGCTTTTGAGTTCATGAAGTAAACTTGAGGACTTGATTGCTGCAAATCTACTTCACTTCATTAAATGTAGTCTCGTGTTTTCATTCATGCTGGAAAAAGTGGTTGAGGCCAAGTGCAATCCTTTTATAAATTTAGTAGAATAGATATGCCACACACTTTTGAGTTCATGAAGTAAACTTGAGGAGTTGATTGATGCAAATCTACTTCACTTCATTAAATATAGTCTCACATTAGAAGGTGCATGTTTGTGGCATTGGAATAGGAGAAGCATTTATAAAAAATAATATGTGATAAAGATGTTAGTAGTTGACTTGGGTTTAAAACTTGAAGGTCAAGGATCCATATCCACAAATAATTTATATTCAAGGATCCATATCCACAAATAATTCATATTCAATTATTTAGTGTAATATTTAATTAAGTTTTACTCTATATAAAGGCTTGACCTCAAGGTATTTTTCTTAATATTGTTGAAATGTTGTTCAATACTGGGGGGGGGGTGTGTGAATCAATATTGCTTATTTTTTCACAATTTAACCAATTCTTTAATTGTAAAAAATTATTAACCATAATAATTTATCAACAAGAATGTAAATAGTATAGAAATTAAATGTAACAATCATAAAAATTATACTTCATTAACAATTTACAATTTGTAGGAGACACCAATATCTCTTTTTTTTAGCACCAACTCAAGGAGACACCAATGCCTTGTTTCAAGCACCAACTCCTTGTAGATCAGGCTCCAACCTGTAAAGGAATCCAATCCTCTATTTTCAAGAACCAACTTGAGGAAGTTGCAACTCCATGTTTCAAGCTTCAACCTGTAGAGGTTTTCAATCCTCCCTTGCTCCTCCCTTCCACCCTCACTTCATGTGAATGCTTCAAATTTCTTCCTTGGACTCTATCTGTTGTGTTTAGATATTCTAAATTAGATCATAGAGACATTTTCCTTTCACCATTCTTTTATGTTTATATAGTCTATCAACATGTATGAAATTGAAACATTGTGTCTCTTTGTATGAACTAATGCACCTCTTCATTTAATTTAATAATAATGCTAACATTTTGTCATTAAAATGTTGTCTTTAATTCAAAAGACTTCAAATCCCTTGTAAGTTGTTCAACAATTATTCTTTCCCAAAAGGTCTTGTAGTAATAATGGAATGGTTGGGTATTGAAATTTGTTTACTATTTGTTGTAACTGTTCTCAAATAAACCCTAACCCTGAGAAATTATCTAAATTTGAACTCTGAATGTTTAATTAATAAGGTTCTTCAAGTGCCTTTTCATAACAATAATGTTGTTTAAGAATATATTTCTTCCTCTTGTTATCATTTGAAACTTTCTTATTGTCCTGTGATTTCTTAGATATGTTGTTCATCATCGATATGTTTGGTTGTCACAATTCAATCAAATATGCAGAGTAGTAACCATTGCGAACTTTCCAATCATCCGAACTTATAGGGAGAGTATCTTGATCTTTACAACATAGTTACATGACTTAATTGAGGTTTTATTTGTCTTGACTTAGCCAATTTTATTTGAATAATCATTTTGTCAAATCTCTTTGTTTGGGCCTTCATTCATATAACCTGACATTGTGTCTGAGTTCTTTAGGAACAAGCATCGTGGCACTTTTTATTACTAAGTGACCATATCCTATGACTAGGTGCAATATTGATTAGAACCTTAACTGTTTAAAAAATCCATATGACTTCGATCTGTGACCAAGGGTGAACAAGAACACTCCTTATCTTGGAGATTTAATCACAACAATGGTTGGGTTTTAATCAGGTTGAGTGGACAATCCTGGCTTATTTTAGCGTTTTTGTATGTGTTGACTTTGGTCAATTGTTATGAAATGCGAATTGAATGTGGATCGTCCAATCTGATCGATGGAGGATGTGACATAAAATAAAGTGGATTTGAGTTACACCTTCGGCTCTGACCCTAGCATTTATCATTTGTTCTAGTTTGAATGCAAAGTATGTTATAACCATCTGATCTGCTTGCACTTTCTGATCTCACAATCCATATTCAATGTAATATTTTGACTATCCCTATGGATAGATCCAATGATCTAACGATCACAATAAAAATTATTTGCAACTTTCATACCTATAATGACAATCAAAGCTTTGATATTTATAGTAAAAGAGGGAAGAGAACCCTGTAATGAATTTAATTAATCTGTAGTAGGGCCATTACTGTTCAACCATATGAGGTGTACATAACTTGTTAGATGTGAGGATTAATGAGTCTAATTAAAACTATTTATACTGTTGTATACTAGGTGTGGTAAGGTTGGGACTAATTATTCATTTTATTGAGCACCAGATTTTGATCTTCCCCTTTGCATTTATATGGGACAAATTTAACATCCATGGGTAATCATTTTTTATACAATGCATGCATTTTGAAAATATCATATGCACAATTTTGATGATGATGACCACAATATTGACCTCTCTTTGACATAAGAGACACACCCTATACAACATTCTATCTCTATGACAATCAACCATTGATATGATGACCAATTTGAACCCCTTTTGACATCAATGGAAACACCATAACACCATGTCCAACAAAGATTCCTTACTCACTTACCTCATTGTATATTGTGGACACTTTCATTTGACCTCGAGAACATTTATTTGATCATACAAGTTGTTTTTTTTGTTGGCCTTCTTTGTGCTAGTTGTCTTCATAGGTTCTTGTGTCAATTAGTCACACTCCATGTGCCAAGTCCCTAGTTCAACATTGATGGCCTTCTCTTGAGACTCCACAAGCTTCTTAACATTCGTCGTCTTGGTCCACATGGTCTAAATTTGGGTAGTTAGCTTGTATATATCCTACAATTTTTAATGAACTTAGGTAAAGGTAGGGGGGATAATTGTTTCTAGATACATCCCAAATTGCTAAACTGTTGCCTTAGCTTGTTTCTATTTCTCATCCCCTACAAATTTTTCCTACCCTTTGATGTTGACCACTCTGTGTATGTTATCTTCTCTATTCTACTACTCCACAAAGCCTTCCTATTGTGAGATACACAATGCAGGAAAATGGGGACCTTATGGATTGCATAACTTTCTTCTTTGACCACCTACTACATCTCTTCTATATCTGACAAGACATCTAGGAAATAGTCGTCCAACTTCCTTTGGACCTTGGTGCTTTCTTCTTGGACTTTCCACTCTTATAGTATAACATCCTATGGTTGTTTATTTAGATTTTCTTAGCTTTTGCATACACATATAGATACTTTTGCATTCCCTTGATTGCATGCTCCTTGCTATTATGGATCTCATCCATTTCACGACATAAATTGACCATGCGATCCTTTGAAATAATGCTTTTACCTTCAGTTGCAAAATAAATCTATTCCTTTGTAGTCATAAACTGCAAGTAAATCTCTAAACTTGCAACAATAATAATGTGGGCTATTGTAATTCACATAAATTTTCTTCAATTTCTTTTGGAAAGTAAATAGATTAGAAGAGAAAAAAAATTCCCGCACACATGCATTTGCAAACCCTTACCTGAAAATATTTGGAGATCAATTTTGACAATGGATTCCTTGTTTGGAGGGGGTTCACCACCCCCTCTAGACCCTGAGATGGAATTTCAAAGGTTAATTGCCTCAATGGGAAAATAAACAAAGGTCCAACCCTCTAGATTCATTAACAACTAGATGAAGTACTGGAAATCCCCTTTCTCACCTCGTCTTCACACAACATGGCACTGGCTATGGAAAATTGGGGTTTAAGACGGTATTTTATTAGGATATGGACATCCCCAAGAGTGGTAGCAATCTAGATCCAGAAAAATTGGAAGGTTTTGATCAATGGAAATCTAATCTAATTATTTTGTGGGAGAGGATTGTATGCCTTATTTTTTTTTATTTTCAAGAGAGGGCCATAATTATTTGGAACTATAGGTATGTATTTGAATCGTTGGAAACTCTAATTCAATTTGAAACAAGATATACCTACAACAATTCTATCCTGGGTTCATCTACCCCACTTTCCTTTACACTACATGAATGAAGACACCATGAGAAGCATATGAAATTCCCTAGGTTGATGTATCGACAAATATGAACCAAAATATCATATGGTTGTCTGTGCTAGAATATGATTAGAAGTTGATCTAAAAAAGAAACTTTTATAGGTAGTCATCCTCACATTGGATAATTGGAGACATCTACAAGCACTGGATTATGAGAAACTACCATTTAATTGAAAAATATGCCATGAATATGGCCATTTTGTGAAGGATTGTAAATCTAATCAATGGGCATAAATACCTAGGAATGGAAAGGAATATCAATAGCAAGTTGCAAAAAGAAATAAGGATACAAAGAAATCTACACAATCTGAGGCTCCTAAAGGGGACAAATCAACCAATGGACCATCAAAATATATAGGCTCTAGAGCAGGCCTATATATCAGATCCAAAACCTACAATTCAATCGATGGGGGAAGGGTTAGGAGCTAGTTCAAATAGATTCAAAGTTTTGGCACAAAATGAGCAAAGGACTCTTGATTGAAATTTTTGTCACCTCAATTTCCCGCTCTTTGGAATAATAAAACAAATTGATATCAGAAGAAGAAAATTTCAAATGATTATAAGTTCATGGCATATCCCACAGTCTCAGTTTCATCACACATTTCACATTTTCAAAATCTGAGTTCATATGCTCAAGATATCCAGGTTTTTGTTTAACCGCCAAAGGAGCGCTTCTTCCATGTGCAACAAAGCTATTTTTTCTTGGAATTGTGTCTTGGAACCATGTCTAATTTCTTGGAACCTCGTATTATCTTGGAACTCCTCTCAATCTCTTGGAACTTCGCTTAAATTCCATTCTCAAAACGTTTTCCAACTCCACTCTACCACTCCACTCACTCTTCCATACTTAGTCTTATTTCCACTCTTCCACACTTAGTCTTATTTCCACTCTTCCACATCTCCACTCTACCATACTTAGATTATTATTTTTTAATATTCCCACTCCTCTCTTCACTCCCCCCCACTCTTATACCCTTCTATAATTACAATTTTTCTCTATTTCCCCTCCACTCCTCTCTTCTCCATACTTAGTTTCTTTTTTGAATTTTCTTACACTCTCCTTCCTCTCCTATATTCCCCATACTTATAGTTTTTTTTAAGAATCCCTCTCCTCTTTTATTTCCAACACTTAGTTTTATTTTGAAAATCCTCCCCCACTCTTCTCATAATTTCCCTCTCCTCTCTTACTCTTCCACACTTGGAATTTTTCTCTATTTCCCCTCCACTCCTCTCTTGTTCCTCTCTTACACTCTATTCCACATAATGTTTCTTAATGTCCTTTATCTCTCCATCTCTCTTTCCTTTAATCCATCTTATTCCCATACTTAGATTTTTCTTTGATTTTCCCTCACATCACTCCTTTGCGGGTTCACCTCACACCTAAAATATCCCCTCCTTATCTCTCCTCCATCACCTCCCTCACACACTTGACCGACCAATTCACATGACTTAGTTTAATTTTCAATTTTCCTCACTCTCCTTATCTCTCCTCTATCGAGTTCACTCACCTCCATCATTTTTTCATGCACCTCCAATCGACCCCTCTCACACCTCTGAAAACCCGCCTATCTCTCCTCCCTCATGACCTCCCTCCATTCTCTCATCCCATCCTCCTCTTACTTAACCACTTTACTAAGTTTTATGCTTCCAACCATTTGATGAAACATGGAAGCCAACTATTTGTGACACATGGAAGCCAACCATTTGATGACACATGGCAGACAACTATTTGTGACACATGGAATCCAAAAATTTGATGACATATGGAAGGTAATAACCTCATGACATATGGTAGACCTAATATCCAGTTACAACATGACATGTGGTGATGATGTGGATGCTGACTCATTGTTGACTGGGCACTTTGTGGATGATGACTGGACATCCAAAATATTTAATTATTTCATTAATTTTATAAGGGGTCAAATATGTAAGTGTCCATAGTCTCCATATGCTTCAGATCAAGGGTATTGTAATATTTTTAATATATACACCAAACTACCAAACACTACAATGAATGTGGATATATATTACAAAGAAAAAATTAAATTTTAAATGGGGAAGGCAAAATTAGATCAAGGGCTAGGATTTCCCCATGATATTTGATCAACGACTGTTGAGTAGTGATTTTCTGATAGCCATAACTTGAGATATGCGAGTTGGATTTTGGAAAAATATACCTCATTGGTGTTGATGATTGCAGCTATGTGAGGCATTCTTCATCTTACAAACTCGTGAGATGTGGATCATTGCAGCTATGTGAGATTTTATCCAACTTACAAACTTGAGAGAAATCCCCTGAGAAAGGTGTGTGGTTCCTATATAAGACAGAGCTGGAACGTATAGATGAACTCCTCCATACAAAGAGTTGAGAATAACTCCAGATGATTCTCCTGTGTAACACAGTGAGAAAGGTGATCTGCAGAGTTGGACGTGCATGTGGCCGAGCACAAGGTGAACGCGTGAAATAACAAAGTGCTGGGTGCATCGTCATGAGAACATAAATGAATATTGTGTATTAGCCTCCTCTGAGTAGAAGAGTTGACGAGAAACTCCATATGACTCTCCTGTGTAATGCAGTGAGAAAGAAGATCTGTTGAGTGGATGTGCCTGTGGATGAGTGTAGGTGAATGTTATCCTAGTGGCTGAGCACTAGTGAAGAAGTGGTTCTTCTGTGTAATGCAGTGAGCCAGAGATATGGAAATCCCTATGGATTAGCCCCTAGTGGATGATCACTAGTGGGTGTATCAGATCCCTTGCTATATTGTTCAAGAGTCAGACCTGCATGTAACCCTAATTTTAATGTAAAGGGTACAGGTCGGCCCCACCTTAATGTGACTGGTAATTAATGTAAAAGATAATTAATCTGGTTAATATTAATTATGTTATAAGCTAGTGAGGTTGGCCCTATTGTGCCAGTAGAAACTTCTGTTGATAGGTTCAGGTTAGTATAAGTAAAGGTAAATTCCCCATTGAGGAATCGTATCTTTCATATGAGTTTGGAAATTTCAGCAAGTACATCTTCTTGGGAAAAGTGCACACCTCTCTTGGGCACTAGTCTTCTAGGGTTTGAGCACCCTCTTGTGTGCTAGGTCTTATTGGTGGTGAAGGTATTTCTCTTGAATAATATAGAAAAGGATTTGGTTGGGTTTTCTTCCCTTGTTGAGAAGGGTTTCCCGGGATACTTATTGTGTTCTTGTGCATGGTGTTTCTTCTTGTGATCTTGGTTGCTGCAACATTATTGTTTATGGTTAAGACAAATGCTAAAAATGGAATGAACAAATGCTTAGCTCATTGAAAAAATCAACAATTGGAAAGGTAATTTGATGAGGAAGATGATGGAATAGGTTTCAAGGGATGAAATTGGTCATAATTTCTTAGAAATTGAATGAACAATCAACTATTTTTTCATGCTTTGCTAATAAATATGCTTGGTACCTTGACTTCATGGGCTCATATATTGAGATCCAGAACTCCAAATTGTGCCTAAGAAGACTTGTTGGAAATCTAGAATGACGAAGTTTACATATAAATTGGTTTCCATGGATGAGAAGTTGAATATCACACTTAGAAAATCAAAACACAATCCATTTTAAAAAGGGGGTATCCAATTAAAATTTAAAAAAATAAAAGGTGATTAGATTTTTTTATTAAATATGAAAAGGGCCCGCTACAAGATACAAATATCAATGATACAAATTCATTAATAATAATTTAATGAAGAATTAATTAAAGTGGTTATTCCAATAAAGAGAAATCCCTAACCACTCAATAAGCATTGGGAACAATTTTAAAAGAAGGAAGCATCATCAATTTAATGGTTAGAAAAAGTTACATCATCAGAATAGAAGGGTCCAACCATCAACATGAAGCCAATATTTTGATCAACAAACATTAATTTACATCTTCTCCATTCTTCTTCTTCTTCTAAACTACTTTCTCAAGGATTTTTGTTTATATTTTTGAATTGAACATAAAGCTAAGTTCCTGAGTGTTTCTCTTGTATTGTTCCAAGACTTTTCTTATATGAGCATGTAGTATTTACAAACATACATGTGACTGTCATATGTAATCCATGATTGTCTATTGGATTCATGGGAGTTTAGTCCTTATTTTTGACAAGCTTGATTTTTGAACATTTTTTGTTTGTTTGCTAGTTTGTCTATGACATGTAGGACTAGCCTATGGCTGAGAAACTGTGACTCAGGGGCATATAAGTCATCAAAATCACTTGGGGATCACACCTTGCCTGAGCCACACCAAACCTTAACATGACTGCAGGTTTCGAATCAGTGAATTTAACATCATGGAGTGCCTTAACAACACACTTTGTCACCGACTGTCCTACACCTCGGGGAATTTCATTTTTGAACATTTAATCAATTGGTTTGCTGAGATATTTTGTATTGTTGAATATATTTATGAATAAAACTCCACAAAGAACTACTTCAGGGTTTTACTTTAATGATTTCTCATATCTTGGGATCTCTAAGGATGATATTTTTGAAGTATTCCCATCAAATTATTTCAAGTTATGAATGCATAACTCATTTAAAGTTCTTTGAAATATTTAAAATTACTTCATCCTTTTTCTTGTGAGAAGATATGGATTTATCCTCTATTTGCATGTGATTTAGAGGGTTGCATAAAGAAATAAAGACTTGGGTTTTTTTTTCTAGCATTCTCCCAAATCTAAGATATTCAAGATATACCTTTTAGCCAAAGAGGAGTACCACCTCTATAAAAACGCAGGGGGATTCATATCCTCATGAGGTTTTTGTTTGGATCTTAACAAATCTAAACATCAAGAAGGACATATTCTGAGGTAGTAGTAGAAACAAAAAAATAAACCCTATCTTCTCCTATTCAACTCCTATTATTGGAAGAAATAGGATATGTTCCAAATCCAGCTATTTAACTTCCCATTTTGGAAGAAATAGGGCCATTTTCCAACAAGGAAGGAGAGATATGGGAATATCTAGAAGAAATCCAAGTAAAAATAGAACAAGCTCAACATTTCATAGGTATGCAAACAAGGAAGAGGGATCATGAATAGCCTGAAGGAAAGACTATGGAGGAAGTAGGTCTCAAGGACAAACATATTAAAAAAGCAGAATGAAATCCCTCCACATAACATAGAGAAGAAATAGAAAATAAAGAAAGAGAATTGGAAACACAACAATCAATAGAGAAATATTTTGGATTCAAGGCAAGAGCCCCAAAGAACATTGGAGCATCGCACCTGCCTCATGGGGGGGGGGGGGGGAANGGGGGGGGGGGGGGGGGAATTCAAAAATCACACGTACATAATGCAATTGGTCTCATGGAACTGTAGAGGTATGAGTAAGAGGAAACAAATAGACTTGCTTAGAGATCTCATTAAACAAGAAAACCCCTCTATTCTCCTCATTCAAGAGACAAAATTAGAGGAGAATGAAGTAGTTCACACATGAAAAACACAATGGAAAATGAGCGAAGTAGTAGCAATAAGCTCCAGAGGGGTGTCTGGAGGCATTTGTATAATATGGAATAGGTTAGTCTTTCAATTAGTTTTGTCCTATAAAACACGACACTGAATCCTAACAAGTTTTACACAGTAGAAAACAGGGAAGAAAATTAATATATAAATGTATACATGTAAGTAATATACAAGGAAAAAGAGGAATGTTGGGAGTCACTCATAAAGCTAAAGGATTCATATTTTTACCAAAATATTGTGGTTGCAAGAGATTTTAATGTTACTTTGAATCAAAGGGAAACAAAAGGTGGAATTGTAGTAAGGTATCCCTTTAGGGAAAATATGGATGAACTCATTACTACTTGGGATATGGTCGATATCAAATTTATTAGAGCCATTTACACTTGGTCAAACAAAAGAATATGACCAACCCATATAGGTTCTCATCCAAAGCGACCTCCTTCTCTCTAACCACTCCATAACCTCCAAGATCCTACCTTGGGTAGCTTCAAACCATCGAACCATAGTGCTTCTGATAGAAGAAATGGAAAACCATGGATTGTTTCCATTCAAGTTTAACCTGATATGGTTACATATTCCAAGGCATGGATTTGATCTCTTATGAATGGAATAAATGTGTAATAGGTTCCTCTATTTACACATGGGAACAAAAGCTCATTGTTGTAAAATTGGCATTAAAGGAATGGGACAAAAATAAGTGTCAATATCCAAACAAAGAGAGAAAATATGAAGATACAAATGAATTACATACTTGAACAAATGGAAAAGGAGAACATATCAAAGGAAATTATACTAGAAATTATACTGCAAATAAATAATGTAAAGGAAACCAGGAAGGAAGATGGCATGGTTCTGAAAAAATTTCAAGAGATAAAGAAGGCGACCAAAGAGTATTTTGAGGGGCTTTACTAAAAAATCAAAGGATAAAACCTTGAAATAACATATGAAATGATTGAAAACATTCCCTCTCTAATATATATGGAGGAGGATGGTAAGTTAACAAAATATATTGTAGAATAAAATATCATTAATGCAACATGAGGATTGGAACTAGACAAGGCTCCAGGACTAGATGAATTTACAATTCACTTCTACCGGGATTGTTGGAATCTCGTCAAAATCAATCTCAAAATAATGCTACAATATGTTCAAAAGGAAAGGAAGATGGGATGTAACACAAAATGTAGTTTTTTGTCCCTCATCCTTAAAGAATCCAACCCTTTGTCTCATTCTAGATTTCAACCCATCTCTCTTTGTAATGCTTCATACAAAATTCTATCAAAAATCATAGTGGGTTGAATTTTTTTTCATAAATAAATCTAAAAAAACCAAGGGATATTCATGGAGGGAAGACATATTATGGACAATATCATTCTAGTTCAAGAATCGATACACACTAGCTGAGCCAAAAAGGAAAAATGTATGATCATAAAAACAAACATGGAAAATGCATTTGACAGAGTTAGGTATTCATTTCTTTTTGATGTACTTCATAAGTTTGGTTTTAGTTCATCTTTTATACAATGGGTATCATCTTGCATTGACACTTCTTGGATAACACACCACTGGTTGATGAAATATCAACATGATTTTTCAAAGGGACCGAAGGACTGAAATATAGTTTTCCTTTGTGCCCTCTTCTATACATAATAATGGTCGAGTCTCTTGGCCAAAAAATGGAGGCCAAAAGAAGATTTGGAAATCTTCCCAGGATCAAGATTGTTAGAGGAGAAAAAAGTATAAATCATTCACAATTTACGGATGATCCACTATAATGGAAAGAAGATTCAAGTGAATCCTAGACATGTTCTTAGACTCTTCAGGAGGTAAAATCAACAACAATAAATGTCAAATCTATGGTTGGAATGTAAGTCAACACATACTAGAACTAATCTCAAGGATTCTTATGTTTCCTCATTAAGAAACCTGGACCTCCTTTAAGTATTTAGGAATGGCAATTTGTTTAACAAATCCAACAACATTTTCTTGGAAAAGTGTCTTAGATAAAATAAGAACAAAGTTTGCATAGTGGGGAGCACAATGACTAAGCCTAGTTGGGTGAATGGTTCTTGTTAAATCTATATTTTCAACCTTTCCTATGTTTCAGTGTTACGTAGTGTTATCCCCAAAGGTAGTGATGTAGTGAATATCTCAGGAAATAATAAAATTTCTTTGGCAAGGAGGAAGACAAACACAAATAAATTCCAGTTGGTAAATTGGAACACAATCAAAGAAACTCAAGAACATGGGGGATTGGGAATAAGATATCCCTCCATCATGAACCTAGATTTGGGAGTGAAAATAATATGGATATTGATATTAGGAAATTATGATCAATTGAAGAATGTTCTACACAAAAAATACTTCTCTACTGGAAGACTTTGGTGCATTGATGGAATCATTGAAAATTGAAAGGGTTCATCCATAATGGAACCTATTAAAGTAGATGCTCCTATAATCCAAGAAAAATTAACATGCATCCTAGGAAATGGAAAATTAATATCTATATGGACATACAACATCATGGGAATCCAACCTTTAGAGAAGAATATTGAGTTAACACATCTGCACAATTAGATGGATGAGCGAAATTTAAAAACCTTGTTTGATATTTCTTAATGGGTAGAGAAATCATGCCAACGATTTAATTGGTGCATAGGAGAGCCACTGCTACATCTCCTTCCATCTATCCATAGTCTATATTATGCCTCAAAGGATGCACTCCTATAAATGTAACATCAACATACTATAGAGGATGGGGCTTGAAGGATTATAGTAACATGATACCTCTCTCTATTACAATCACAATCTGTCCCACAACGATAACATATATGGAAGCATATTTGGCACTCAAATATATTACCCAAGGTCAACATTTTCTATTAGACAAGCACATGGTAAAATTCTCATAGGTGATAATCTTTTGAAACATGGAATCCAAGGTCCAACCAGGTGTACATTATGTCTTTATAATCCCAAAGGAAATATGGAATTGTCTTATGCTCGAGGCTTATGAACACTCTCTATTAATCCAACATAATCCTATTCGATACTTCAGGTGCCAAGACTAGCAATGAAAAAATGAATTCATCGCCTAATTGTCTTGGGATACTCGAGCATAATTATCAATCCTATGATCAAGAAAGGCCCAAATAACAACAAAATTTATTCAATATTGAATAGAATGCATTTTGAGGCTTCAAATCTCCATGGAATCTTATTTTTTTATGTCCTTTGGAGCCATAATAAGCAAGCTGATGTAATGGCCAACATGGTAATAAATATAAAAATGGGGGTGATTTGGGTAAATGGGGTTCAAACTACCCAAGTCATACCTTGATTACTAATTTAATGATAAGTACATAAATCATTACCATGTGTCCCTCACACATGATATCATCCACCAAGACAAAGCAATAAACATGAAGAGACCTAGCACCCCTTCATACATGTCTAAGGCTAAAAAGATTGGAGGTATTGAAGCCATGGATTTATTCCTCGCTGAGGTAGGTGGGATAATGAGCATTTTGGATTTAGTTAGGAATATGGAATTATGATCCTTTGCATATCCCTTCCTAGGTTTCTATTCAGTTTGATTATCTCCTGGTTTCTTCTTAATTAGTTGAATTTGTTTAGAGCTTTGATTTTGATTGCTTGTATCCTTATCTTCTTTAGACATGGTGGATTTATTCTTACATTTGAGTTTTTGATTATTAAATTTTTGGGGTTAAATATTTGGTTGTTGCATCATAGTTCTAGGTTCAAAGTTTCTATTGGTCTACTCTCAACCTCAACCCTGGCTCTCAAGCAAATTTCTGGTTTCATATTTTCTCTTTGAGTGACCTTTAATTACTCTTTTCTCATCCTATGGCTACTCAGTTTCTTTTTTTGGGAAGGAGATGTTTCGATTTTGGGAAGTGGTGTTGAATTTATCCTCACCTCTATTGTAGCTCTCATTCTAGAGGCCCATATATTTGTTAACATAGGCCACTCTACTTGGTGCGTGGTTAATTTTCTTGTCTTTCCTTTTGAATTACGATTGGAGGCTAGTCAATTCTCAGTTCCATTTTCTTCAGTTGACCTACACACTATGGATCATCATGATTTACTTGAGCTAAGGATAATTTAAAGGTCTCATGAATATATGGTAGATGGAAATAGAGCCTCTATTCTCTCTCTCTCATAACTAAATTCAATGAATATGAACAACATTGTATGGTGCAAATATCATAAATCATGAATACTCTTTTGCAAGTCAAGAAGAAATTGGCCATCCTCAATATTGAGTGAAATTTTATCAAAAAAATAGTACAAAAATTGAGAAAAAATGCATTTTTGATGGATTCCAACCAAAGGATCCTAGAGCAAGGGGAATAAATATGAAAATGACGATTCAAATGATAGAAGCCATGGACATTGCAGACCAAGTACCGACATGGAAAAATAAAGGATTGGACAAAGAAGCAAGTAATCATACCTTTATTTAGCATTTTTTTTTTAAATCAATTAGTGTATTAGGTGTTTTTTATAGAATTTACAGTAGTAGATACATTTGGAAATTTTTTCCAGAGGACATTAGTAAAATCTATATAATGTTTTGGTAAAATGTGGAAAGTTTGAATCATGCAGAGTTTATGTATGTATCATTAGAAATGTCAACTCTGTTGTAGCCATTTTTTATAATATAATTTACCAATTCTTGTAAAAAAACATAGTGAGGGCTATGTCTAAAACCTTCGATAAATCTATCAGTGATAGGTTGTAAGCATGTTCTAGTTCTCGATGCCAAATAGAAAGGAAGGATTATGGTGTGATCTCAAAAGTGTGTGGATGCTTTCCTCCCATTTGAATTAAGTCTTGGTTTTGTGGCTTTTATTTCAATTCCCTTAATCCTTCATCCAATTTAGATCCTAATCCTATTGAACGTAAGAGAGAATCCAATTTGTAAGTCCCCCTTGGTATAGGATAATGAATCACAACACCCTACATAAGATTGGAGTGAGTCTTCTCAAAAAATTTATTTGATTTTCTATGGAGGTTGTCTTGTATGATCTCCTTTCTTCTCAGTTCCTTCATTAATGACACCAAGCCAAACCTTTATCCTAGACTTTCCACTAAGCTCTACATGATTTATTGCATAACCTCAACAAGAACATCCATCTCACTTTTTGTGGTCAACACCAATTTCTTGGGTTGATTCATAATCAATTTAGGAACTTCTATGATTATTGTAGAGTACACTATGGAGGCTAGAAAGTCTTCATCACTTGATTCAAGATATATACAAGAATCATCCTATGGTACCTCTTTCATAGTATCCATCGACATATCACCAAAATTCAAATTCTTTCCTAAATCATCTGAATCACATAGTCATTGGAATCATTTGATAAGTTTTTAGTCTATGTTTTTGCATAACACATTCCAATCCCAACATCAAATCCTTCATACTAGAAAGAAATCTACGAGGGTTCCTTATACTCTGTCATAACCCTGATACTTAGTCCCCTACGCTTAGTTGCAACTAGTTTTTGTAAATTTTGTTGAAGCCACAACAAACATCATTTAACATACTCTCCATGCTGTAGGATAATAACCACTTCTAACATTAAATTTTTTTTATTTTGTATATTTCATTCTTAGCAGTGACTAGATGCACTTGTTTACTTCATGGTTCATGTCGAAGCGACACGATGTTATTGCAGGGTGGAAAGAAGTGTGAAATATTTTTACAATTGAAAGTATTGACTAAATAAAAGTAATTTGACATT
>ML791310.1:105900-117405 GCA_009831015.1 Picea engelmannii
AAAAAAAGAGAGGGGTTACTTGGGTTTCAACATAAAAAAGGGTGTCAAGTGTGTGCCATCTACCCCATCCTTTTATTATTTTCCTATCACATTGATCATTTTTAATTGCACCTTCATTAATGATTTAAAAAATGTGGAATGGTCCTAGCAAATGTATTCTCGACATTCCAAGTGTTTCAAGAACTTATGATCATACAAGAGAACTAAATCCCCATGTGCTAGAATCTTAGGCAGTTATGATAGACCTTTTGTCTATGATTTGTAATTGTCTGGCGATATCCTATAATGAAACAACATTCCTCCATTTTCACCATTGTGGTTAAAATTTATTGGAGCACAACATCATCATTCATTTGCATGGCGGCACCAATCTGCAAACTTGGAATAAAATACTATAGTAGCATGTTTTCCTCTTTGTCATAAACTAGCTTGAATGAGGTTTTCTTTATCATTTTTTTGTACATAATACAATATGCCCAAAGAATTGTGGGAATTCTTTCATCTTGATCATCACAATGGATGGCGTAGATATTTTTCAAGCCACATCCATTATTTGTTGAAATATTTAGTGATTCATTTTGCATGTAGAGTAAGGCATTTTCTTGTGATTCTCAATCATAAATTCCATTACCAACACAGTGCGCAAGGAAAAAATAGCGAGTCCCTATTTTTGGAAAATTATGTGTGTAATCCCTAAATTGGGCATAGCTTGGGCATGTCACTTAAAATAAATATATTTTTATGATATTTGGTGAGAAGATAGAGTGTGTCCTATACAATATATCCAAATTTCACACCTTGAATCCAAATTATGAGAGTGGGTTGATCAAAATATTAGGCCTCTATCAGTGTAGAAATGAAATATGGAAATTTGTATGCGTTAGTTATGGACACCTACATCATATTAAAACTGAATAATTTTTTCCTAAAATTGGTGAGAACATATAAAGAAGATAGGCATGCGATGTGATGAGCCCTCACCATCCCCCAAATTTTTTGAGCTAAAATTGGGGCCCCTCTTTCTCTTTTTAGTTTGTAAATTCTTTCTTCTAGATTTGTATTAATTAACTTGGCTCCTTGTTTCCTTGAAACCTTGTTCTTTTAAGATGGTTAAGTCAAATTAAACTTCATGTTTTTTTTTAAATTTCTTGATAATGACTTAGTTTATTTCCTTCCATGGCTTGAATATTTCTTCTTTATTGATTTTTTGTTTAGCCTATTTCGCTCCAATTTTCATATTAGGATTGATTGTCAAATCGGGTGCCTTCTTTTCCTTTGGTTGTGGAGTTATTACTCGATCTCAAAATCAGCCCCACTTTTCAAATAAGGGCCCCTATTATTAACACTCAAATTTGAGTTTGAGTTCAAGTTTGAATGTTTGGGCCTTTCCCCTTCACCTTTCATAATGTGACTTTTGAACTTGCCTCCATGATTTCTAGATCATGTATGAATTCAAAATTGGGCCTTTCCCTTCCTCTATTTTTCAAACCCTTCCCTAATATCCTTATCAAGATTGGTTCCAAACTGATCCCTTCTCTCACCCCTTTGAACGTTTTTGAACTATCAAGGCATTATTCAAACTTTTGAACTTTTTAAAGTCCTTTTAAATCCAATTTATTTACCCTCTTCTGATTTGGTGATCGACCCCAATCGCCAAATTGGGGCCTCTTTCATCAGTTCATTTCTTCCTTGTCTTGATTTTGCAATTGACTATGATTTCCAAATCGAGGATTTCTTCCTCAAAGTAATGTGTGGGAAGGTCTCAATTTTTAGATTGGTATTGATATTCATATCACCGCCCTGCTTTCCATCAACTTAGTTGGTCAATTCCTTTGAATTGTCTTGAGCCCTCATTCAAACTCCTTTAATACTTGTTCCTGAAATTAAAAAATCTTGCCACAACCCCATTTTTTTAGCTTGATTTGGTGATCAACCTCGATCATGAAATTGGTGCCTCCCCTCACTAACTCACTTATTTCCCTATCCTAATTTGGAAATTAGCCCTTATTACTAGATCAAGGCCTTCCTCCTTGAACCTTGGTATGAACAGGTCTTGATTTATTGATTAGTCTTGATTCTCAAATTGCCCCCCGCCCTCTCAAAGACATAATTAGTTTGAATTTTAAACGGATTAGATGGAAAGTTGATTCAATGTGATGATAATATTGCATGTGTTATTCTTGTGGCACTAACATGTATGCACTTTACAAAGGGATACAAAAAGAGGAAAGAAAAATAAGAATCCTCCTCTATCCAAGTGGAGGTTTCTCTAAGACAAAAGGAATCGAGTGGTCAAGAAATAAGTATGAATGACTAAGACAGGAGTTTGAAATGACAAGAGTAATCAAATCCTTAGGTGGGCGGAATGGACAACTAGATGAAGAAACCAAATAGCCAAGTGGGAGATTAAAAATGATTAATCTCCTCTTCTTCCTTAGTATAAATAAGATAAACATGATAGAGAAGAGGCCTTTAGAAGCAATTTTGTAAACTTTTTTAGAGAATTAATAAGAAGAAGCCATTGCTAGCCAAGCTAATTGGAGTCAAATTTTAGTTCTGAAGCTTTGATTTGTAGAACTTCTTCTACTACTTTATTGAGTTTTGTAATTGTGTAAGAATGTTCTTTTATAGTGTAGATTTTTCTCATGTACGAGCAATGTATCTTACTTTTTTTTGTCTCACAAATTGTTTTTTTATAGCCTATAAGCCTAGTGGTATAATCAATTATTCATTTTCAGAATTTTTTGGTATGCATCTCGTTTTTTAGGTTTCTGCTTTTATTTATATAGTAACTTTATTGCTAAGGGTAAATGATATATTTGGTGCTATTTTTATCTCTCTAGTTCTGTCAGATTTTTTTTTTGTAAGTAAGGGGTAAAATTATATTAAAATCCTTCCAAAATCTGAAACATTGGTCCAAAATACAGCTTGGTCCAGGCTACAGTTGCTGGACTGCCCCATCATGGGGAAACCAGTCCAGCTAGCCCTGCCAGTTCCTTCAGAATATAAGTCTAAACTTGACAAGAAAAAGAGCATTATTTATCCTATAATGTCTAGTGGCTAGTAAACAGACATACATTATGATCAGATAGTTGGCTTGTAGGTAGGCCAAGTGGCAAGGACGTCGCCTGAGCAAGGTTCTTCCTCGATGAAAGTGACGCCATAGTCCCATTGTTCGGCAGGCTCACGTGTGCTTGCGAGGTCCTTGCTGTCGGTCCTGCTCTCCTTCTGCTGCTCTCCTGCTGCTCCTGAAGGCTGCGTGCTGAGTGGTGCCGCTTCGGTGGGGTTCTCGGTATGCTCTGTGGGGCAGGTGTCTTCCGGGGCAGAGAACAAGGCCTCGTGCATAGAGGAGACGATGTGCATGAAGCTGGCCACCTTTCCCTCCGTAGCTTGGAATCGATACTGCAGATCGGCGACCTCTCGCCGAAGCTCGAAAGCCAAGTCGTAGAGGATGGCTAGGCTCTCTGCAAACTGAATTATGTCCATGTGCTCCGGGTAGCACGGACCTGCCCACCTGGGTGCTGTTTGAGGAGGAGGATGATCGCTCCAATTGTCCTGTGGTTCGCCAGGAGGCAAGGAGCTGGATGGAAGCTCGGTTTGATTATGCGAGAGACACATAATTGAGATAGGTGTGCGCTGGATGATGGCCATGGAGTGAGGCTGCGGGGCTCGCAAAGGAACAGGGTTGGTTGTGGCATATCGTGGAGGAGAGGTATCACTGGCGGTTGAGTCGGAGGAGGTTAACAGAGGTCGCCGAGGCTTCCAAGAGGAGCCTCGCTTTGGTTTGCCCCTAGGACGATAGCGAGGCATGGCGAGAGTATTACAGCAGTTCAAGAGTAAGATAGACAGTGGGTGAGGTGAGCGGACCAGGTGTGACCAGCGGCAGGGCTCTGGGGGTGACCTTTGCTGCACAGGAGAGAGCTCTGCTACCTGCGCGCATAGGTAAATACCGAACAAAACGAGCATCGCCAGTGAAATAAACGACGGGCAGGAGAAGTCTGATGCGTAAATGCGCCCTGCCATTGAATTAATCTCGCCATTAAGCATTGGGTACGTCGATGGGCTGCGCCATGAGCCCATCACGTGGCCCCATGCCACGCCGCCCTTCGGGCTCGTGCAAACCTCGCCCCATTGACTGCTCTGACACCCCATCCGGGTTAGTTCTGTCAGATTATCCCAAGCGTTATTTTTCATTTTTTCCATACTAGATTAGTTGCATTTCATTTATTGCAACTGGTAAAACCTAAAACTAGTAAATTTTGTTGAGCTAGAATTTGGATGGGTTCCCTATTCCAAACATTTTCAGGTATAATTAGGACCTTTCATTGGTGAGAACCCATACTGATTATGTAGGGACATTCATCCCTATCAATATTTTTGGCACTATAAGGAGGCCAACCATTGTATGGTTGACAAAGACAATCTACATAGTGTTTTTTCATACCGTAATTCAAATTAGAGTCATATATCTATATTTGGTGCTAATTCTAATCCTAAAAAATATTTTGAGGATACTACTGTTGAGTTTGGAAATCTTAGTTTAATAGAACCTGAACCATTATATGTTGTTCCTAATCTATAATTTAATGAATTTTGTTGACTTACTCGAGCATATGCTAAGAAAATCGATAGTTTATCACTACCCCAATACTCCCTAGACAAAAGAAAGATAAAAGGGATTTTGTTC
Source organism: Picea engelmannii (assembly GCA_009831015.1). Taxonomy (NCBI): domain Eukaryota; kingdom Viridiplantae; phylum Streptophyta; class Pinopsida; order Pinales; family Pinaceae; genus Picea; species Picea engelmannii. The sequence continues at coordinate 110,588 of ML791310.1, forward strand.
AAATTGATGCAGAGAGCATTGTTGAAACTATAGATTACCTTATTGACCTCTCACTAGATGAAATTCCCCAACCTTTAAACACAATCCTACCAATTCCTCTAGTTTCATCCCCATATTCTTCAAGGTCTTCAAGTCTAAATTTAGACATATATTTTTCCAGATGAACTTGTGAAATTGATAGACATCTTATCACTGCCCAAATGGTAGTAAATCTACCTCAATTGTTTACGTGGAGTTCCAAAGATTCCCTTAATTTGGTAGGACTACTCCATGATCTTCCTAAACACCTTGAATGCATCCCCCTACAATCTGACCTAGATAAATTAGGCTCACTAGAAGACCACATAAAAATATTTTATTTGGCTATTCAGTTATTGAATGTGGAACAAGAATATGTAGTGTGCATACTTTTTCCTTATACTTTTGAGAGCAAAGATTTTGCTTGGTATTTCAATTTGCCTATAGGATCCATTAATACTTAGAATGATCTTGAAAAATAATCATTGGTAAGTTTGGTGATGAATCTACTCCAACTTCACTTTTGAAAGAACTAATAACAATTAAGATGGGTAAAAAAGAATAGATAAAAGAATTTGACCAATATTTCACCACCATTCTAAATATTTTTTCAATAAATTCTGCCTAGTATGAAGATGTAGAGATTGAGTATTATACTTTTTCTTTACATTTGTCTATTGCAATGTTGTTAAGAGAGCTATTAAAAACACTTTAGCAATTTTTTTTGAAGAAGCCAAGAATGTGGAAAAGGAAATATTGAGCTTGGTAGGAAATCCAGGGAGTGAAGAAACTAAGATTGCTCCTAAGAAATTCATTGCTCTACATAAACCACCCTCGAAAAAAAAGATTGAGCTTCATGATAAAGACTCCACATAAATGGAGAGTGTATTATGTTTGGTTAAGAAATTATCAAATGATATTGTGGAGTTGAAGAAAAACTCTAGAGAAGGTACATCTAACCCGATAAAATTTAGACTTTCCTACATGAAAGCTATAATTTCCCCAAAGCCACATGAACCACGATTTTCGACCCGAACTTAAAATAAATAGGCATGGAAAATTATTGTACTTATCATTGTGAAAAATTGTCATCAATGGCTACATTCTATGATTTTAGTAATAAATCAGGTTTTAAATGAACAAAAACATACAAAAATACCCATCCAAGAAGTTGAAAAATGAGGAAGTTGTGGAAGAAGAAGAATCAAAGTGAGAGGAAAAAATGTTCCCATAGGACATGTCCCTTGGATTCCAAGAGGAAGAGAAGTAAATACTAGAAGAAATCTAGGCTACTCAAATAATACACAAAGATTACAATCAGAGGAGTAAAGGGCTTGTTCCTTCAATCCCTTTTACATCACAACCTGCCATAAATCCTAAGAGAAATTTAGTTCCTTCCCCACCAAAGAAAACAATAGTGAAAAATGTATCTGGGATGAATATGAATTATAATGTGATTGAGGTTTTGAAGAAAACCAAGGCGAATGTTTCAAATCTGCAATATTCCTTTATTCAAAGAAAATGTTTCAAATTTTTATATCTGCAATATTCCTCAACAAAGAGACCTTATTCTACAACCATTTTAATACATCCTTGAACGTACCTCAAATGATGGTGGACAATTTTGAAGAAGAACAAAAACCTACTTTGGTGAAACCAAATTCTAACAAAAAATAAAAAGTTGCTCTGAATGATGGTATAATTGGTAATCAATCCAAGTCTCAAACCCCATGCTTTTTGTCGACCTTTGAAATATTCAACCACAATGTACATAATTGTTAGGTTGATTCAGGAGCATTGTCAAATGTAAATACTTTTTCAGTGTGCAACAAGATAAATGATACTCCAACCAGGTTCTCTACTCGGACTATCAATTAAATAAATCAGATGTTAAATTTATTGGGGATTCACTTAAAGATTTTAATCAAGATGTATTTTAACCCAAAGGTATACCAGAATATATACGTTATCGTGGTTCATATTCTTGAGTCTTATTATATTTTTCTTAGTAGGGATTGTTCTAACCCAAAGGTATACCAAAATACAGACATTATTGTGGTTGATATTCTTGAGTCTTATTATATTTTTCTTAGTAGGGTTTGTTCTCAAAAGTTGCAAGGATATTCTACCACATATTGGTCTCATCTATGGTTATCACCGAATGGATAGTAAAACCAAATTCATGTTGATCGAGAGTCTCATATGAAGCATATTGTTATAGAATTGGAGGGATCAAATGAACCTATACAGTTTACACATTCAATTATGGTAAATTATTTTCTTGAAACTAAAATTGGGAGTTACATAGAGAAGAATCACCTTTGGAATAGAAAAAACAATGATAACTCCTCGAGTGCACTCGAACTAATGAAAATAATGACTATAACATATTAGATATAGAAAGTAGTAGTTCAACTAACTTGAGTGTAAATACTGACATTTGGACTTTATGTTTTGATGGATCTAAGTCACAAGAAGGTAGGGATTAGTTATTTTTTTTATTAATCCACAACAAAAAAGACACTACCTTATCTCTTGTAGAATTGAATTTGAATGCACCAATAACGCTGCAAAATATGAGGATTTAATTGAAGGCCTAAGAAAACCGAATGATTTAAATTTCAAATCCTTGAAATTTTTTGGTGATTCAGAGTGTAACGACCTCCTTGTTATGACAACAATTCTGATAACGAGTGCAATTTTTTATTTATTTAAGGTGGGTGTGCTCGTGTGAAAAGGAACAGACATACTTGACTTCACGTCGCCACCCGACGACTCACAAGACGCAACCATGACGATCACAACAAGAAGTCATAAGACGCACCACAAATAACTGCAAGCATTAACGACCAAAGACACAAGGCGCACAACAATCAGTTGTAAGAAGAAAACGACACGAGGTGTTATGTACAGTACAGTCACAGAGGGAAGAATCCATAGTAGTAGAGTTTACTATTTTTGCACAGAAAAGAAGGGCGTTTAATCTTAGTCCTCTGCTCCAGAGAGAGAGAAGGTTAGATAGGCTCCTGGCTGACTGCTCAGGCAGAAACTAGTAATCTCTGTCAGGTGTGTCGCAAGAGTGGAAACCCTGCCTTTAAAGGGCCCGAGACTCTTGATACGACACTGGATTCTCTACACAGAAAAATCATGCACATCGAAATCAATACTAAGGCTATAGGGAGGTGTCTATATCCCGCCCAACACAAGTAGACCACGCAATGCAAGAGAACCAAGTACTACAATATCAACGGACAACCACGACCTCTATGGGCGACGCAAGTCAGAAGGACTCCAACAACGACCAACCACTAGAGAGACTCAGCGACACTAAAAATAGACCATTTAATCCATTGACTTCTATGAGACGACGAGTTACCAACCCTGCCTTAAATAATGTATATTTAGATAACTGCCAATCCCCGATTACTGAACCAAAATCATTGAACGTCCTTAGAATTTGGGACCCTATGTTTACATGTTATCTATCATAAAGAAGTTACTCTAACATCACCCAACAACCTTATCATCGTCTTCTATATCACAATATCAAAGCACTTAAAATAAGGGCGACTTTACCTTATGTTGGGTATTTAAAACAACGGATCTACCCAAAACCTAAACATGAATGACCTTGTATTTACCCTTGTAATAGCATTGTAAATTGAACTAAAGATTTCTTTTCATTACATCATTATAATAAAATAATCGCAATTAACTTGTTAATTTCGAAATCATTGGGAAACATAAGGCCAATTGGATTTTAAAGATTTTCCTTATTGCAACTCATCCTTCAATCAGCTGGAGCTCATATTCCTTTAATAAATTAGCATTGTACTTAAAACCCATGATGACCTTTCCTTACCACGACATTGCGAATAGAATAATCGACGATTAACCTAATAAATTGAAATCAGGGGAAACATAATGTAAATTGTTTAATAACAATCCAATTACATGAATTTCCATTACTAACGCAATCTTCAAAAATTGTACATCCACATTTACCATATCGTAAAGACTCAATGCGCTTAGTTTAGGACATTATATAATCTGCTACTGATGATAATTAGTTGTCATCCCCACCATAATACATCAACCATTTTTTTTTCATTCTTCATTTCAATATCTATTACCATGTCCATCACATTACATTACAATTAATAGCACATATAAAGAATCCAAGTTCTATAAAAAGGGAATTATGACTATTCCTTTTTATGACTCTAATACCAACCTGCATTATATAAAATGAGAACAACTCTTTAAACTAAATTTTAATGTAACAACATATACATGTATCTATATCCTTAGAAGAACCTTTATTTAATATCCAATAAAGAATCACGCATCCATTATGTCATCTAATGTTAAAAGCCACTTGATTTACTGGATGATTTAAACCTAAGACTTGTGCATACTCAATGATATTGATATATAGATTTTCAATTTTAGGAGTACATACATAACATAATATAACATTGGAAATGTCCAAGTACGCCCAAGAATAATGTAAAAAGCATCTATTATCTGATTAATTAATTAAAGAGAACAACTGTAACCATAACTGAAATAAAGCCTTAAAACCAGGATAACAGAAGTTGATTAATATGTGATAACCTTTCGCTTGGGTGGGTTCATTCGTGGTTGGTTGAAGGGTAATAATTAGGTTTTACGCGAGTAAATAAAAACTCCATTGTGAGGGATGTCTGGACACTATCATTTAAATTCGTTCATTGATTTAATTTTGAATTTAACATAAGGGTAAAGCGTAACTCGTGCAGGTTATGATAAAAAATTTTATAATCAGAATCATGGAAAATGGAAACCGGGAAACCGCCCAGGCGTGCTACTTCTGCACAAGCGAGCGGGATGCATGGGTAAACGAGCCTGCACGCTGAAGGCTCGATTCCAGCAGGGTGCTGACAGTCTTGACCGTCGTGTCATTATTAACTACCCTAGGAAGCAGCGACCGAACCAGTCTGCCAAGGCAGATGAAAATTTCGGCATCTGGCAACAAATACTACCAGCGCGTGGTCAAGTCTGAAACAAGGAAAATCTAAGAATGGAAGCAAGGAGAAGTCGCTGGTTTATCAAAGTGGAAGGAATGGTTCAGTTTCCATTTATTTAAATATTTAAAAATCCAAAAGGAGTGAAAAGTCAGAACTGTTGTTTAGAATTAATTTTCGAAAAGAAAAAAAAAAGAGTATCTTGGCAACTACACTCTCTCGGACTGAGCGAGGACTTTATGGGATGTTCCACTGTGGTTTTTTTTCCACGACAAAAATGCTCTAAATGCTCAACAAAATACAGTAGTTTACAACCGCGACTGTAACACGCGCAGAGGCCTGTAGGTGCTTTGTTGTGGGTTCCGGAACCAACAACAACAAGAAGAGACTTCCCCGAAATTGGTCACGGTGTTGCAATAATAAGAAGGAGAACAAATGATAACTAAATGCGTTACCATGACCCCAACACTATCAAGAACACATTTCGCCTGCATGCATCTGCGGCTTCTATCCCAGCATACACAGAACATTCGATGTAAACAATGCCTATGTACTGAGATAATAATTACAAGATTACCAGCAATACGTGGATGTCAAATTTGGGCTAGGGTTTTAAAGGTACAAATAGCAAGGGATGGAAAACGATAACTTGAGCATCTACGACTTCTATCCGTTTTGCACACCCAGTTTGATGTAAACAATGCCTCCTCGCCTAATAATACCAGCGAGCAATCAACAAGGGATAACCTGGGCACTGCCCCGACAACAGACGACCCAATCAGGCCGAATCTGCCCCAACCCACGGGAATCGAAGAGGGAACGCCCGAAAACGAGATTCCAACTATTTACAACGAGATGACAGTGGTTTTTAAAAAGAATGACAGGGATTTAAAAACAAATGACATAAATTTTATTTATTTATTTATTTATTTTTTGCAGCGAAGGACAGTAATAATATAAAACGAGATGCCCACAACTGAATTCCCACTGTAGATTAAAGGAAAACGCCCATAATCCATGAATTCGCCCGTAGAGAACGAATCAGGGTAAAATCGCCAGAACAAAAACCATTGAAACCACCACAACGAGTGCCAGAACAACGATCATCATTGGAACTAAGTTTATAAAGTAAGTTTTTTTTTTCAGTAACCATAGAACTACACTTTATACAGCAACCATAAAGCGTACCTTTCCTTATCGCCCGCTTGATGACAAACATGCGCTTCGCGTTGCTCCTACTCCGTGCCGCGCCCGCTTGCCGGCCGTAGAGACTACACCGGTACCTCCCAGCCAACGCTAGGGGTACTCTGCTTCCCCCTCAGCCCCCCGAGCCGTAAAGGGGCACACACAGTCTAGACAGTAACCTAGCTTCCCAACTCACCTCCAAGGCTGAGCTACCACTCTAATCCAGCTGAGAAAATCCCCAACTCCTCACAAGCAATCAGTCCAGTTTGCCATTTTGGCAGCATAACAATACCTCCTAGCCCCTCCCTCCATTTTTCCCCCTCCCTTTCTTTTATGCCGTCTCAAACCCTTAATCCTCCTCCTTTTAGGTTTTCCCCCCTTTTCCTTTCTATTTTTTTTATTTTTCTTTCTTCCCCCACCCTTTTTTTTATTTTTATTTTTATTTTTTTTAAAACTCAAAAAGTAAATGCGCTCATTAATATTTTCCTTTTATTTTTACATGCGTAACTTTTTATTAATGGTAGAGGCGGTAGGGATTAATAAATTTACGGAAAGAGAATCCATTATTCATTTTCTTTATTCTATAAATTAAAGATTAAGGAATACACG
>ML791310.1:126115-151972 GCA_009831015.1 Picea engelmannii
ATTTGAAAGAGATATTGAAGAAATTTCAGATGGAAGATTCCTCTACAGTCAGTACACCTATGGTGGTTGGTTGCAAGCTGAGCAAAGATGATATCTCACCTGATGTTGATCAAAGGACATATCGTTCAATGATAGGCAGTCTTTTGTACATCACAACATCTCATCCTGATACAATGCAAGCTGTTGGAATGGTAGGACGTTTTCAGTCTGCTCCTAAACAAACTCACTTGGTAGATGTTAAAAGAATATTCAAATATCTGAAAGGAACAATAACATATGGACTATGGTATCCTAGAAATCAGAATTTCCAGTTAAATGCCTATTCAGATGCAGACTGAGCTAACTGTGTTGATGAGAGAAAGAGAACCAGTGGAGGAGCATTTTTTCTGGGTGACTCATTAGTTGCATGGCTTAGTAATAAGCAAGGATCTATTTCATTATCCACTACAAAGGCAGAATACATTGCTGCTGCTACTTGCTACACACAAATCTTATGGATGATACAAACTCTTGCAGATTTGAAGGTAACTTACACTGATCCTATCCCAATTCATTGTGATAACACCAGTGCCATAAGTGTCTCCAAGAATCTTGTTCTTCATTCAAAGACTAAGCATATTCCTATAAAGTATCATTTTCTCAGAGAACAAGTTTCAAACAGAATTGTTCAGCTGAATTATATTCCTTCCAAAGAACAGATTGCTGATATCTTTACTAAACCATTAGCAACAACCCCTTTTGGATATCTTCGTCAAAAGTTGGGGGTTATAAGTTTTGGTGTTTAAAAGGTTCACCTAGTCAGGGGGAGCGCTTATTGAATATCTGGTGTATTTCCAAGATGCTTATAGTTGACAGGGGGAGTATGTTTTTATAACAGATCAGGAGAAGAATGGTTCCTCTTTGACATTGATGTCAAAGGGGGAGAAAAGAGAAGGTGATAAGATCTGAATACATGTGGGTGATACATGTGGATGCTTGTGTTGCCATCAATGCCAAAGGGGAATATTGTTGGCAAATTCAGTTAACAGACAATGAACGCAAGAACGCAATGCTTTTCATTGATGGCAACAGTGAAGATGACAGGCAAACAAAAGACAAGTTCAGAGAGGTGAATGATCGAAAGTAGTGAATGATCTCAGCCGTCAGATCCGAGCGCAGAGTCCGACCATCGTCGGATCAAGGATAACTTGCACACTCTTTAAAGTGCAAAGAGAAGTGGGCGCAATCACAATATGCAAAATCACGATCTAATCTGAGCCGTCGAGATCTAGGTTGATCTGGACCGTTGATTATTTTCATCAGAGAATCGGGAATCAGAGTTTCACGAGTCCCGTGAACAATGACAATGAAAACCCCAAAATCGCGATATGCGATTTCGCGATGTAATCACAGCCGTTGGATAAGAAGTGATCTGGACCGTTGATCACAGCCCGTATCGGAGTATCGAGGATCGAGACCTTGTAATGCCAAAATCTCTTGACATCAAGAACTCCGAAATCGCGAAATGTGATTTCGCGATTTAATCGCAGTCGTTGAATCCAGAATGAATCTAAACCGTAGATCCTAGCCTTGGTTGGAGTTTCGGGAATCGGGACTTTGAAATGTCAAGAACACACTGCAATAGAAACTCCGAAATCGCGAAACGCGATATTGCGATTCAATCGTAGCCGTTGAGCCAATATTGAACCTGAACTGTTGATCAAATTCCACATCGGAGTTTCGTGAATTGCGACTTTGAAATGCCAAAATCACTTGACATAAATCGCGATATGCGAAATCGCAATGTAATAGCAACCGTCAGATCTAGATATAATCTGGATCGTTGATCTATTTTCTACACAGAATTTCGGGGATCAGGTTTTGGTATTGACAAGAACATAGAACATCAGACATCAGACATAGAACATAGAACATAGAACATCAGACATCAAACATCAGACAAGAACATCAGACATCAGACATGAACATAGAACATCAGACATCAGACATTAGACATCAGACATCAACATGCATTTACTTTACAAAGGGATGTAGAAAGTGGAAAGAAAAATAAGAATCCTCCTCTATCCAAGTTGTGCTTCCTCCAAGACAAAAGGAATCAAATGGTCGATAAATGAGCATGAATTACCAAGAAAGGAGTTCAACTAGAGAAAATGAATCAAAACCCCAGGTGGGAGAGATGGCCAACTAGACGGAGAAATCGAACAACAAAGTGAAAGAATCAGAATGATTAATATCCTCTTCTGCAATAGAGAAGAGGATTTTTTCTTCTGCAATTTTGCAAAAAAATAGAGAATTAATGAGAAGAAGCCATTGTTGGCCAAGCTATTTGGAGACAAATTTCAGTTCTAAATTTTTTATTTGTAGAACTTCTTCTACTACTTTAATGTGTTTTGGAATTGTGTAATAACATTCTTTTATAGTGTATACTTTTCTCATGTATGAGAAATGTATCTTGCTTTTGTTTGTCTATATCCTATAAGCATAGTACTATAATCAATTTTTCATTTTCAAACTTTTCTGATATGCATCTAATTATTTAGGTTTATGCTTTTATTTATATAGTAATTTTTTTGCTAAGGGTAAAAGTAGCTATATATTTAGTGTTATGTTTATCTCTCTAGTTTTTTTAAATTATCTTGAGTATTATTTTTCATTTTTTTCATACTAGAGTAGTTGCATTTCATTTATTGCATCTCAAAAAAACCTAATGGTGGATTGGGCCACAACCAGTAAAATCAAAAACTTGTAAAGGTTGCTAGGCTAGAACCCAAATGGGTTCCTTATTCCAAACAATACGAGGTCTAATTAGGACCTTTCATTGGGGAGAACCATTGTTCATTGCATAGGGTCATTCATCCCTATCAACATGATCAAAATTTAAGCTATTATTTGCATATAAATAAAATTCTAGAATTTCTCTATGCATTGGTTTTGGGTTTGGGCACAAGGTATAAACTTAATTTATGATTATAAAATTTGGTGTGTGGGTAGAGAAACACCTCCTCTTCAATGTATCTAAATTTTAGCTTCTAATCTCAAGGTATGCGTGTGTTCCAATGGAAATACTAGAACATTGTTCTATGTGCTATAAATTTGGAAAACTTGAAACAAAATTAAAATTGAAGTGAAAATGTTTTTGGGTGATGACAGATTGTCAAAACCCTTGGTGATGATCCGATATCAATTGGTCACAATAATAATAATATATCATTCCTCATAATACTATGTTTCTTGGATTAATGGGTCCCACAAAATCCACTGCCCATTAGTCTTACCCTTTGGTAAACATTGAATTGCTTTTCATACTTTGCGTTGTTTGGAAACATTGTAGGCCACCGAAGTTTTGTACATAAAACCTTTTTGTGTTGTATCTTTTACATTTTAATGACCTCCACTGTTATGCATTAGATACCCAAATAGCAAAAAATATAAAGACAATTAATTCCATGCCTTGACAATGAGAGAGAAGAATGAATGAGAATCCTCCTTGAGGGGGAAACCTCCTTTTACAATATAACAAATGCACCAAATGAGATGATCTCTAAAACTATATATCCTTGGTATATATAGGAGACAAAGGGTACAATTATCATTAAAGGGTCTAGTTGACCAATTGATCTAAAAAATTCTTAGATGTTGATAATTTTAAATACACATAAACATGTACTTGATCTTCGAAATAAAATGATCGCTTGATTGTTTTGCTAATTACATGTGAAGAAATTATCTAACCAAATCCACTTTAATGACAAATAACTTGCAACTAATTGAACTTGGAATGAACAACAATAATATAATCACATACACAAGTTGGAAAAAGTGGAGTTCACCCAATTTGGGCTACCTCTCCGGATATGCTTCCAATAGAGACCTTTTTTATTAATGCTCAAATGCTTGCGTTTTACAATGACCTTTTTAAATGTTTCTCAAATGAAGAAATGGAGTGCACCGTTGGATTCCTAGAAAAAATTCATGCAAAATTGATATAAAATTCTGGAAATTCCATTAAGGTACCATTTGGCATGCTTCATGGTGTAGCCTCAAATGCCTTGTACCCTCAACATGCATCACAACAATAAAATATGCATAAAAATGTGTGTCCATTGCCTTGGGTTGCATGCCATTAAATAGGCATGGGCCCCTTAACCACTTCTGCAAATATTGGATGGTATTTAATTGCAATTTGTTATATAGTTATAACTAACTAGAAATGGTGGAAAGTTGGTTAACAGAGGTTATATAAGTCATTGCTATAGTTGGAAGTTCGGGGGTTCCATTCCCACCGACCACCATTTATTCTGTGGCCTTTTTGTTACAACATACAATAGATATGTATCCTGTGGTATATTGTTTAATAGTTATAACCAAAGTTTAACTGCCCGCGAATCTTTGAAACTATGTTATATGGTTATATATATTGTTATAACCATATAACATGTGGTTATATTACATGCCCCATGGATATATATTGTTAACCCTTCCACGAACAAGTGTGGGTTATATGGTATGACAACATACTAAGGACTAGCCCTTTTCCACCCATTTAAAACTTTATTCAACTTAAATATAGTGTATACCACATGCATGTTAAGAACCTTTATAGTGGTGCATTGGTAGTGGGGGATATGTTAAATATTTGGAGGGGTTATGGAGGTCGTGGGTTCGATCCCCGTTGAATCCATAAATTCTAGTACATATTGACCAATATTGGCCAATGGGAGGTTGCCACGTGGAAACCTCCCATTGGCTCTCCAATGCCACATGTCATTCAACAATTGGACCACTCGTCTGCCACTTGTCAACCAACGATTGATCCACTTGTGTTGTACCTTGCCCGATAAGTTGTCAATAAGTATGTGCCACATGTCACCCTTGCAGTGGTGACACATGTCATCTCTTTTTTCCTTTTGACCTTTGAGTTTTGACTTTTTTCCCATGAACTTGAACTTTGACCGCTCACAACTTCTGCATATGAACTCCGTTTTGGAAGAAATTTGTGTTGTTGGAAAGCTATGGACAAGCTCTATGCATTGATGGTGTTTTCAGGATGATTTAAAGAATTTGAATTTTGAGCATTTATGAACCATTCTGGACCTCTGTGGATGTTTTAGATCTTCCTAGACCACTATGAGCATTCTCGGATCCTCATGGATCATTCCTCCCCATTGGAATACTTTTGGACCACAAAAAGTTTTGATTACTCAACAATTAAGTGAGGGTAGAGTTCCCTCACCCTTCCAATCTCCATCTAATTGGATTTACTTGGTTTTTCCCCTTAAGACCAAATCAAAGATATTCCACACCACCTTGGTGTGAAGTTCTGATCCTTTTGTTAAGAATGAAATCTTTTTGTAGCTCGTCCAAATACTCTGAAGAAAAATCATCAACTGCTAGAACCTGGATAATTTCATCATCCATAATCATAGGAGGCTCATAAAGCTTCAAATTCTCAACATTTACCACTGAATACATTTGCATGTAGGCCGATAGATCTAAATGAACGACAAGATCTTGAATGGACCATATCAGATTGGCCTTATCTTTTTACCTTCACCTTTCATTCTATATTTGTTGATATGTAACCATACTTGATCATTGACTTCAAACTGATGATCAACCCGATGTTTGTCATGCCTTACCTTATACTTGGCTTGGCTCTTCTCAAATTGTTCCTGTACTACTTGATGTACCCGTTAAATACTTTGAATGAATATTTTAACTTTATCTGTATCACCCTATCCATCTTCTTTACCTACTTCTCCAAAGGAAAATTCCATAGGTTATTTAGGTACGTACCCCAAACATACTTCAAAAGGAGTTTTCTGAGTAGACGAATGCATGCCATGATTATAAGCATGTTGGATATAAGGCAACTGTTCATCCCATAATTTAGGATGCTTGCTGCAGTATACTCGAAGTAGATGTACCACTGTTATGTTCACCACCTCCATCTGTCCATATTTCTATGAATGAAAAGTCGTGCTCTTCTTCAACTTAGTGTCCATTAGCTCCCATAAATGAGACCAAAACTTTCAGAAAAAATGAGAGTCTCAATTTGATATTATAGATGTAGGAAGTCCAAAATGAACCCATACATTAGAAAATAACATTTGTGTTGTCTGTTCATCTATGAATTGTTTCTTGCATGGAATTAAAATACATATCTTGCTAAATATGTCCACCATGAGATATAGATAATCATGACCTGTCCTGGACATCGGAAAACCCCCTACAAAGTCCATAGAGATACTTTCCCATGGTTGTGAAGGTACCAGAAGTGGTGTATATAACCCTAGCTTTCGGTTGCTAGGATTACTTGTGGCACACATGAAGAACCCTTTGTTATACTTGGAAAATGTCTCGTTCATCTGAGGCCAATAAAAATACCTCTGTAATTGTGCAACTATCTTACCAACCCTGAAATGACCAGAGATGAGGGATGTATGAGCTTCTCTTCTTACATTTACTCTTTCATCTATTGGTATACATAATTTTCTAAGATGATATAATAAACTGTCATGCATATAATAATTTGTCTATTGATTTTCGTGAGTTAATGCATCATATATTTCTTTAAAAACATCATCCCTAGCATATTTATTTGCATAGATTTTATGTGCTAAAGGATTATACTTGAGTATTGTGGATGCATTAATTATTGGTCTTGACAACATATCTACAACCTTATTATGAATACCCCTCTTATACTTGATTACCAGATGAAGCTATTGTAGAAAACCCATCCACTTGAAGTGTCGTGACTGTTGTAGCTTGGTCTATGCATGTAAATACTGTAATGGCTGATGATATGTATGAATTATTGTATCCTTTACGATTAAGTAATGCTTCCATTTCTTTACACTTTGTACCAATGCATATAATTCCTTATCATATGTTGGGTAGTTAATCACACCTTGAGTGAAAGTATCAGAATGATAACATATAGGTTTACCTCGTTGTATCAAGATTTCACTTATGGCATATCCGCTTGCATCGGTTTGAATCTCAAATGGCTGCTGTAGATCTAGAAATGCTAAAACTGGTGCAATGCTTATCTTTTCCTTCAATGTATCGAAGATTTTCTATTGTTTTTCTCCCCATTGAAAGACTCGTTTAACACTTGTTAATGTATGTAGAGGTGCTTCTATGTATGATAAATTAGCAATGAATTTTCTCCAGTACTGTACTGCTCCTAAGAAGCTCCTAACTTCGGTGGTAGTAATTGGCTTAGGCCATTTCACAATGACTTCTGCCTTTGTAGGATCTATCTTTAACTAACCATTTCCTACAATGTAACCCAAATATACAAAAGAAGTTTTTCCAAATTGACACTCAGATATCTTGATATACAACTTCTCTTTCTTCAAGAGTTCAAGAACTATAATGACATGGTTTATATGATCTTCCCATCTTCGACTAAAGATTAATATGTCATCTAAATAAACAATAACAAAATCATCTATATAGGGTCTAACCACATCATTCATCACTCTCATAAAGGTCATTGGTGTGTTACATAACTCAAATTGCATAACCAACCATTCAAACAAGCCTTGCTTGGTCTTGAAAACAGTGTTCCATATGTCACCTTCTGCAATTCTGATTTGATGGTAACCACTTATCAAGTCCAACTTAGTGAAATACAAAAAATTCTTTAATTGATCTAATAGATCATCCATTATGGGAAGAATATAATGTTTCTTTACCATAATCTTGTTCACGGCTTGAAAAGCAATACACATCCTCCATGTGCCATCTTTCTTCGGAACTAATACAATATGAGAACCACATGGAGAGGAGATTGAATTTGATTATTCCTTTATCAAAAAACTCATGAACTTGCTTCTCTATTTCTGCATTCTCAATCACTGATGACCTATACATTCCAATGTTCGGAAGAGGAGCATCTTGATGCAAATATATTTCATGTTCAACCTCTCTTTTAAGAGGAAACCCTGTAGGTTTATGAAACAAATCATCATAATTAGATTTTATGTTTATCAATTCCAGTTTATGATTTGGATCACAACTTGCTAAAGCATATGTTATATCTTCTTCTTTCTATTTCACTATAATGAGAAAAAAATATTTACTTGCGCTCATGAGTCTCTTCATTTTCCCCGTGCTCACTAAATAAACATTAGTTTTGATGTGATGAGCTCTAACAATATATTCAACCCCATCCTTGAAAAGATGATATTTATTTTCTTCTTGATAAAACACAACCTTCATGTCAAATAGATATGGACTACCCAAGACAACGCTACAAATTCCAAGAAGCACAACATCTAACTCCACCTCATCAAAAAAATTAGTTGTAATTGCAAACTTGATCTTGTTAGAAATAATAGTTGTGCTCGTTTAACCATAAACAATATAACAATAATGTCACCCAACCATAGGCCGAAGCCACCCCCAAGTACCTTAACCTTGACAGAGAATGATTCTGGAAGAAAACCCTAGGTCTAATAGCCAATCAATGTAGCGTACCTCTCTCCAGAGCTAGCATATAAGGAAGAAAGTCCAAACCATAACCAATAGAAAGTCCAAGCCTAAATTGAGACTACAGGTTGTAGTAGCTGTAGCTGCAGCTACTCTCCAGAATTGCGCACTTACCCAATTTGTGCAGTGCACACTCTTGCATTTATGTAGTTGTGAGCTGTGTGTACCAAACGAGATCTAATGTTCTGTATTTATACTTTTTCTCCTTAGATGGCTGGGCCAAATTCTCATTCTAGAGGCTAAACACTTAATAATAAATATTCTCTTGAGCCGACTTGCCTCCTAGGGTTATTATCCATGCTTTAAGGTTTCTTCTTGCTTCCAGTAATATTTTATTCTTGTCAGGGTTACACGTGGAGGTTAATACCTCCCGCAACTACCATAATATCAACACTCCCTCCTAGTTGGGGAGGTATTGAAGGAAATGGTCTTGAGCACAAACATACCATTCAATAGGTAGCATCATCATAGCCATAGAGGCTATCTCATGATTAAATCACAAGCACCATCATCACTCTCAATATCATCTGATAGCATCAACCAGATCATCTCTCGAATCCGTACTCCATCTAAGTAATCATGCATGATGATGAATAAGTCACTCACTCCATAGAGTGATACAAGGACCATTCTTCTAATATAGACATACATCCTAGAAGAATGACTATCCCAATAGATGATAAAAGCTACGCAATGGGCTACAGAGACCATTCATATAGGAATGTCACTCTAGGACTATTTTCTAATCGAGTCATATGTACCATAGATATCTGTCTCAACCTATATGCCTTAGGAAATATCGGTCCTAAATCATTTTCCTAATCGGGCCACAATCTGTGCCTTAGGAAAATACTAGTCCATGACATGTCAACAAACTATCAACGACTATATAATCAGTGACACATAGTCACAACCAGTATCACACAACTACTTAATTAGTGACACATAGTCACAACTAGTGGAACACATCCACCACAGTAGTACACATCTACTGTCCAGAGACATACAGTCTCCATAGGAATCATATCATCTGATATCAACCTACAAAGAAACAATATCATGATATAAACTGAGTCATCTCGGCCATTCTTCCACTCACATCTGTGATATCTGGAAGATCATATTCCCTTAGAAAGTAAAACATCAGCCATGGGATATCTGGACTATTCTTCTCAAGCATAGGAGAATAGTTGTCCTTGATTTCTGAGCCTGGACCATTCACTTAATTGGGCCATTCCTCCGACACTAGTTATAGTGCAACCTGGAGAGAATGAGTCTACCCTAGGGAATGCCTATCCCTGATTGTTGAACCTAGACCATTCACCTAACTTGGCCATTCCTCCAACACTAAACATAATGCAACCTAGATAGAATGAGTCTGCCCTAGGGAATGACTGTCCTGCACCAACCTCCAAAATGGACCATTCTTCAAAACTTCTCACAACCGTGAACTTCGAAAGAATGACTGCCCGATGAGGCAAACCATTCTACTTGACCACTACTCAGAGTGACTGCCAAGAAGAATGACTGTCCTAGACCATTCCCCCACATTAGACACAAGGGGAATCATTGTCTAAGGTACATCAACAATCTATCGAACCATTTTCATTAAGAAAATGATTGTCCCATCTGGACCATTTTCCGAACTGGAAAATGCCCATCCGTAAAAAATCTCAAGCCACTTTCCGAACTTGAAAGAAACTACCCATCCTAGACCATTTTTCGAACCGAAATATGTCTGTCCATAAATCAATAACACATAAGTGCTCCCTCCCAACCTAGGAGTAATCTTTTCCTTTTTCAATAAGGAAATTGTCTCCACGATCCCCGACTTGCAAAATTTTCATGTTGGACAAAGGTTTTACCAAAATATATTCTATCTTCTCATATGTGGAGATATATTGGAGAACCACTTCTTCTTTCTGGACTTCATCACGAATAATGTAATTCTTGATATCAATGTACTTTTAGTCTGTTTATGGAACATTGGTTTTCTCTGAAGGCTTCATGTAGATATGATCATTATAATATATATCATGTTCTAATTCAACACTTCTTTTTCCTACTAGCTCATGTCATCGTGGCAAGGATCAAATTGAGACATATCCAAGTAGCACTTCTTTTGTCATCTCGAGAGTTTTCCATGGATTAGAAATCCATCATCCCAGACTTCTGAGTAACTATTATGATAACCTGTCTCTATCATAGAAAGTTTTCACCATGCTTCTGTTGTATATGAGATACTTTGCATCAAGTTGTTTGAATCCATACAAGGTATTCTTATATCTGCATACATGGTTCTGTTTCTGGTATACCTCAAAAACTTGAGATTGCTTTACATAAGCTTCCTCAAATTATCTTATTGGGAAGAACAATATTTTACAATCAAATGATGTAAACTTCAATCCATGGATATTGCAAGAGATATAATAGCTTATATAGAGGTATATCTGGTTTACGGGAACAAGTTGTTATCATAGTCTTCTCCTCCTTCTGGAAGAACCTCTAGTTCTTAATCTTGCAATGCTTCCCTTCATAATCCTTTTTCACAATTTCTTACATATAATGTTCTTCATAATATCTTTCATTACTTCTACTTGATTGCTTCTAGTGGGTTCAAACCAAGCTAACCGTCTTGTGATTCTTGGTATAATGACTGGTTGTTCTGGATTTTCTTTCTCTCTTGGAATCTTCATGTTCTTCCTCGGGTTTCTCCTTAGCTCTTAGGTCCATGGAGTTTTCTATAGATTCCATGCCCTGAATATTCCAACTTCTTCCTTTCATCATAGGATCATGGATGTACATGGACAACCAGGGATATTTTAAGGCTTGTTTTCGAAGAAGACTTCTTCTAAAGTCAAACCGAACACGTGCTACTTTTCATGGATGCAACTGTCAATGGGAACATGGATAGATACTTCATAATCGTCAATGGATCATATTATTTAGGATTACCTCGCTCCTAATCCTTGCTTCATACATGAATGCATGCTCTTCTTTTGGAATTATATAATTGCATCCCTCCATCTAAGAGAGTCCATGCTTCCGTCTGCATCCTTATTGCCTTATGTAAAGTGCCACAAGTCTTTTTCCAATTTCCTCTTGATTGCCGACTTGTTCTATTTTTACTTCATCTAGGTTTCTTCAAGTTTGATTCTGATTTCGACTTATCTTACAACTATTACTTATGTAATAGCTTCCACAGGAATTGTTACCAAGGATTGTCAATGTACTTCATCTTTTCATGTGTATTACTTCACTTGTAGTCATCGTGATAGAAATACTTATCTTGGTATTCTTCCATAGGTATTGTTTTACTTGAACATATTATATTCTAAGAAATAGATATGCAAGATATGTACAAAAACGATGTAAACATGGCATGTACAAGAACTATGAAGAATATTGTTACCTTGTTTTAGAAGAAGAATTATGTTTTATCCTGCTTGGCCTTCTTTGAGGGTTTCCTATCTTCAGAAACTGATGCTTCATGTGTTTCCTTCCTTTTATTTAACTCAGGACAATGATTCTTGTAGTGATTGTATTTTCGACAGTTGAAGCATTGTATTTTTGATATATCTTTCTCTTGATTTGGTTTCTTCCTTGAGCCAAACTTCTTCTTATTCCTAAAATTCTTGAACCTTGTTGTGAAGGCTTGATCATCGTATTTCTTTTTGGGTTTCTCTTTTGCATTAATCCTTGATTCTTCTTGTGCACATCAAGTCCAAATTTTTTCAAATGTGGGATATTCCTTCCTTGTGTTCATGCTTGTGGAAAATGCATCCCATGTCTTAGGAAGACCATTGACTACAATATTTACCAATTCCTTCTCTGAAATGATTTCTTCAATAGCTTGTAGTTGATCTCTTAACTGAGAGATTCTCACAAAGTATGATGTTATGCTGTCACTATCATTCATTTTCATGCCACAAAGCTCATTCTTCAGACTCATTACTTGTCCAATGTTTCTGACTAAGAAGAGGTTAGTTAGGGCATCATACATCTTCTTAGATGAGTCAATATGAGAGATGTAGGGTATGAAGTGGTATTTTATAGAGTCCACTATGATACTCATGGCATTGATGTCACTGTCCTTGAACTTCTCCATAATTACAACGTTATGAGGTTCCTTCTCTTTTCCTTCTTCAAACTGTGGTTCCACGATATCCAACAATTTATTCTTGGTAAGGATGAGATAAATCCTTGTATTCCATGCTCTGAAGTTAGAAACCCCTTCTAACTTATTTTCTGACTTCATAGAGTAAGTCATGGCTTCTTTGACTTGGTCAACCTTTGACTTTGACCAAAAACTCAAACTTGGCGTCTTAGCTTGCTGAGAGTACTAGGAGGTGCATTGGGTTAGGGTGCACTAGGCTATCTAGAAGTTAGGTGAATCTCTTCACTTAAGGTGCCTCAACAAGAGGGTTAGGGTTTCGTTTTTGCAGTAAAAAATGACTGCAACTGCAACTGTAACTGAGAAAATCCTCCCAATATATCTTCCAGTAGTTAGACTTTCCGAAGATAGTGTGGGCCCATAACCTGTTAGAAATAATAGATGTGCTCATTTAACCATAGAAAATATAGCAATATTGTCACCCAACCATAAGATGAAGCCACTCCCGAGCACCTTAACCTTGACAGAGAATGTTTCCGAAAGAAAACCCTAGGCCTACTAACTAATCAATGTAGTGTACCTCATTCTAGAGCTAGTATACAAGGAAAAAATTACAAACCATAACCAATAGAAAGTCCAAGCCTAAACCGAGAATACAGGTTGGAGTAGTTGCAACTGCAGCTACTCTCTAGACTTGCACACTTACCCAGTTTCTGCAGTGTGCACTCTTGCATTTCTGTGGTTGCGAGATGTGTGTACCAAATGAGATATGGTGTCCTGTATTTATACTATTTCTCATTAGCTGTCTGAGTTGAATTCTCATTCTGGAGGCTAAACACTCAATAATAAATATTCTCTTGAGCCGACTTGCCTCCTAGGGTTATTATCCATGCTTTAGGGTTTCTTCTTGCTTCTCATAATATTCTATTCTTGTCATGGTTACACGTGGAGGTTAAGACCTCCTGCATCTACCATAATATCAACAGATCTTACACTGCTTTGTTACCTGCAACTTAGCATCTTCACACACCCAACCTAATGGATATGTCTTTTTGTGAGGTGTCATCTTCAATCCTAGCTTCTTAACAGTTGCATTAGATATTAGATTAGCTTGAGATCCACTGTCAAATAAAGTATCTATCTTAGTATGCTTGACTGTAACTTTGACATGGAAAATCTCGCTCCTTTTCTTCTGATCAATATCACTTTCCATCTTGGCAGATTGAACTGGATAATTTGAATTGATAGCTGATATATATTTACTTCCTATGGCCATGATCTTGGATTCATCTCTGGAATATGACCCTAAATCCCGATGAGCTGATGAAACAATATTCTACTTCCCTTTATCCTTGAATTTCTTTGGTCGTAGATATGAATGCATCTTCCAACACCATGATTCCTCATGTCCTTTTTTATTACATTGGGAACATGTAGGTATACCCACAACTTGCTTCACTATTCCTTATTTCTTACTCTTCCATTTACCTTTCATTTTCTTCTTGAACTTGAACGACTTCTTATATTCACTCACATGCTTACCCTTACTAGCATCTATATGTGTGGCTTGTACTGACACCTTATCAATGTTAGTCGGTATAAACATTAGAATAATGTGATGAATATATGAGTTCATGCCAATAATATACTTCAAAATAATTTCAAGAGTATACAACGAAATTCCTAGGGATAATTCCTTCTTTTTGAATTCCTGTGTATATGCCTGAATATTCTGGCCTTTACCCTGTCTTAGATGCTGCTACTCGGTCATTGTCATATGTGTATGTGCTAGTAGATATAATTGTTTCCTTATAGCCTTAGTAAACTTATGCCAAGAAGAGATTACTTTATCCTTTTAAACAATATCAACTTGCATATTACTCTCCCACCATATTAAGGAAGTGCCACTTACTCAAAGAGAAACTAATTGTATCTTTGCAACCTCTTCCATAATCCTTTGAACCTTGCAATATACCTCTATTTTCTTGATCCAGATGTCCAATTTCTTGACATTCAATTCTCAATCATAGGTCGACAAATTGGATTTAACATCCAATTTTAGTAATGGAAAATTATGCTCAGACTTCTTAGAGGACTTCTTTCGATGAGAAGAATGTTTACTTGTTTCAGAAGAAACAAGTGATGATGATGAGGAGGGAAGGGGGCTCTGAAGGTCCACTGCCTTCACCTCCTCCTTCTCCTTTTATTGAATATTCTCTTCTTGTAGGATTTTGAATTCTTCATTCTAACTCATCTATTGTTTCTTTCAATGATTGAAGTGTAGCTCTGATCTCTTCATGACTCATGGGATGATCTTCTTCTTCTCCTATTTCCGAAGCCATCTTATGTCGTCGAAATCTCTTTCCAATTTTGGCCTTATAACTTGCAAGTTTCCCTTTACCAAGTTTGATTTTGGCTCTTGTAAGCATTCACTTGCAAACTACTCGTCAAACTCGCTCTGCTACCAACTTGATCCAAAAAATCCGTAGATGCTGATAATTTTAAATACACATAAACATCTACTTGATCTTTGAAATGAAATGATTGCTTGACTCTTTTGTAAATTACATGTGGATAAATTATCTAACCAAATCCACTTTAATGATAAATAACTTGCAAATAATTGAACTTGAAATGAACAAAAATAATATAATCACATACACAAGTTGGAAAAAGTGGAGTTCACCCAATTTGGGATACCTCTCTGTGTCCGCTTCCAATAGAGAATTTTTTTAATAATGATCAAATGCTTGTGTTTTACAATGAAATTTTTACATGTTTCTCAAATGTAGAAACAGAGTGCATCATTGGATTCTTGGCAAAAAAGCGTGCAAACTTTATATAAAATTCTCGAAATTCCATCAAGGTACCATTTGGCATTCTTTACGGTGTAGCCTCAAATGCCTTGTACCCATGCCACACATCACGAGACTAAACTATGCATTATAATGTGTTTCCATTTCCTTGGGTTGCGTGCCATTACATAGGCATGGGTCCCTTAACCACTTCCACAAATATTGGATGGTCTTTATTTACAATTTTTTATATAGTTATAGCTAACCGAAAATGGTGAAAATTTGGTTAGCGGAGGTTATATATGTCATTTCTATAGTTGGCGGGTCGAGGGTTCCATTCCCATCGACCGCCATATATTTTGTGGCCTTTTTGTTACAACATAAAATAGATATATATCCCGTGGTATATTGTTTAATGGTTATAACCAAAGTTTAACCATCTAGGAATCTTTGAAACTATGTTATATGGTTATATATATATTGTTATAACCATATAACATATGGTTATATATATTGTTATAACCATATAACATATGGTTATATTACATGCCACATGGATATATATTGTTATCCCTTCCATGAATAGGCGTGGGTTATATGGTATGGAAATGGACCAAGGGATAGGGTTGAGGGCTTAGGCCCTTGGCCTTTTTCCACCCATTTAAAACTGTATTACAACTTAAATATAATATATACCACATGCATGTTAAGAACCTTTGTAGTGGCACATTGTAGTGGGGGATATGTGTTGAAATATTGTAACTGCAAAGAGTATTCTATTTAATATCGAGTCATTATTGATTAGATCAATCCCCTTTTGTGGATTTATCATGTCGGGCTTTGTAAATGACCAAATCCCCTTTTGCGGATTGGTCAAACCCTAATTATATCATGCAAATTAAGAAGTTGGCCCCACTCCTAATTAAAGTGGTTTTAACCACTAAGTGAAGAAGTCAGCCCTACCCAGTGAAGAGACACCTCCCTAGTGTCTGTTAGCTAATATAAATAAGAGAGGCCAATGCCTAATTTACTCACTCACTCATTTCCACTCAACAAGTGCAAAAGTTTGGAGATAGTTGCAGTTGGGAGAAGAACGAAGAGAGAGGTGCATTGCTCAGTGTTGGATATTCTCTAGTGTTTTGGTTTATTGTCTTTGCATTGTATTGGCTATCTATATTAAGGAAGGTTTTGTTGGGTTTTCTCCCCCATAAGGGTTGCCCGGGATAAATGTTGTGTATCTTGTGATTGTGTTTCTCTTAGTGATCCTACCTATGTTATTGTTATCTAGTAAATTGAAAATAAAATTAATAAATTCTATAAAATTAACATGGTATCAGAGCTAAGATGAAGAGAGCACCTTTCACTGGATAAGAAAAAACATCACGATTGTCGTACAAGAAAATTAGGGATTTTTATTGAAAGAAAATTTTATCCTAAAAACTATCTAGGGAAGTGTGCCCTAGCCTAGAAAACTCATTGACACCTTGAGTGCACCTTTTCAATGGCCAGAGCCTCCAAAAAGTGAAACCCTAGTTTTTGGTTGGTACCAGAAAACCATGAAACCAAAACCAATACTAGAAGTACCAGTCTAGAATGGCGTAGGTCAAGTTTTAAGTGCTAAAACTTGAAATTTTTGAAATCAGATTGCTCCAGCCTACTCACCTCAGCCCATCTCACCTAGTCCTTGGATTAGAATTCCAAAATTTGAAAGTTGAAAAATTAGGGTTTCCTCATAAAACCCTAAGTTGATGTTGTAGTTGTAGTACTAGTTTCAATTACAATTACAATACCAGTTGCAGTTACAGTTGTAATACCAATTGAATTTGTAGTATCAACTACAGTTGTAGGGCCAGTTCCTTCATTCCAGTTGCAGCACCAGTTGTAGTTGCAACAACAACTGCAGTACCAGTTGCAGTGAAAGTTTTTGTGAAGTGTTGGGGCTATTGTCTTAGTGCACCTTACCCTAGAAAGATACTATCAGAGGTATGTACTTAGATATGATGAAAATTCATTATTATAAAGGGTACTTGCAAGAGAAGGGATATTTTTTCATAGATCCATAAGGATCTCAGATCCAACACATTCAGAGGAATAATGCACCTCAGGTTTGATCATTTTATATGCATATATTTGTTATGACATTATCTTGACATCTAGGTTGTATGTTGAAGTTATGACATCATACTAACCCTTGGTAAAAATTAAAAGCAAGGTATTAGATTGAGATTAGGGTTTTTTATCTAACTTAGACTTCTGTCAAGATAGCATATTGTCTTAGTACAGAGGACAAGTTGAAGAAAGCACTTGTCATCTTGAGTGAAGAAGACTTGGAAGAAAAACAACACACTTGAGGACAAGACTCCAGGTTCTAGGTTTGGTTGATTAAGTTGATAAGATTCAAAGTTTCACATGACACGTTGATAACTACCTCATTACAAGTAAACACTATAGTCGAGGTAACAATCTTTGAAAATTATTATACTTGGTAGCATGTGAGCATATTTAGATGAATGCTTATTGTAAACATTTACCAGAATATAAATAACATCTCATCTAGGAGAAACTTCTTGTGTTGGTTCCAGGTTACCATGGAGGAAAGTTTGATCACAACACTAGAATAATGTTTCTCTAATTTAGTGTTGCATCTCTTACTTTTGACTCTTGTTTTAGGCAGGTCAAAAGTAATAGCTCTAGAGGAGCCACTATGATGATTGTTCTCACTGTTGTCTTATTATTGTAAATAGTACAAATCATGTTTGTTGTTTCTCCCTTGTTGATATTGTTTCAGGTCATAGGTGATAACCTTGAGGAAGTTATAGTGTCGGTTGCATAAGGCAATAGATTAGATAAGACATGAAACAAACTATGTACATGCTCATATATGTACCATAGAAGATGAATAATAAGCTATTTTTTTGAGATACAGAGTATCTCATATGGAGATAAATTGTAAGAAGCAGAAGGCTCCAAAGATGTTCGAACAATAAGTAGACTTGATCAAAATATAATGAAGCCACCTTGACAGGAAGCATAAATAGTTTGAAGTCTGACTCAACTTTTCATATTAAGACTTGGTATTCAACACCAAGTATATCATGTAGAGATGATGAAGTCCTTGTAGACTCTGAAGAAATCAATATTCAGAGTAAGCTTGATCTCAGAAAGGATCAGATGAAGAGACATCTTCCAGGACTGGGAGATAGATGCCGTGAGAAGACTAGATCGTAACTTCAGAGACTTCTAGGAAATATGAAATCTCCTGGGAAGATTTCCTTGTTTTAGTGACAGAGTAGGAAGCCGGTCATAAAGACTGGGATATGGATTTTTCCCTGAGACTAGAAGGGAAGTCAATATTGACTTCCAAGATTGATCTAACAGATCAAGAATGTTGTAGATGTACAAATACTGAATTGTGTCCAGAGGATTCTCCCAACAAGAGGGAGAATATTATGACGAGACACTTACTCCAGTAATTGAAGAAATAGTTCCAGTATTCATGAAGNGGGGGGGGGGGGGGGGGGGATACCCATATTTAAAATTGAGTGGCAGTTGGTGCAGTACATTAGTTGGGTCATGGAGACTTGACTACAATAGCAGATAAAGTTACCTCCATGAGAGAATAAGAGATATTTTTAGTATTAGTTATTGAGCCACTCTCAGTTTCAGATGAAGTTGTTGCCGTAATAGCGTAGAGGAACTACTCTCAGAGTTCAAAAACTACAATGATTCTCAGCTTCAGAGATGTTGCAGGTGCAGAGTCCGAGTCCCAGAGGAACAGTTGTAGAGAGAGTAGAATACATACTCTCAGATAGTAAGACAAATAGTTCTTTATAAAAAGCACATAGAGCTAGCACATGATTGGGCATACTAAGTTGAAGCTGAGCAAGTGTACTAGGTTGGTACAATGAAATTTCGAAGTATAGGACAAGAAGACTCATGTCCAGAAGTTGAAGAAAACTCCAAGAGCTTGGTATGGCATGATTGATAGTTTTCCGATGAGCTTGGGATTTATCAAGAGTAAAGCTGATCCCAATCTTAGTTCAATATTGTGGATGATGGACCAGTTATATTTTTTCTATATATTGGATGACTTATTCTTGACAGGTGAAGAAAATCTCATCAATGATTGTAAGAAGAAGATTGCTGCATAATTTGAGATGAAATACCTATGCCTAATGCACTATTTCGTAGGTATTGAGGTTTGGAAGAGCCAAAAGAAGATATTCCTTAACCAAGGGAAGTATGCAATTGAAATAATGAAGAGGTTTTCTATGTTGGAGTGTAAATCCATGAATACACCCATGGAAACAAAGTTGAAGATATTGGTTGATACTTCATTAGAATTGATTGATGCTACGCTATATAGACAGATTATTGGATCGTTGATGCATTTGACGAACACTAGGCCAAATATATGTTTTGTTGTGAACACCTTGAGTTAGTATCTGGAAGATCCCATACGTTTTCACCTTGTTGCTGCAAAACATGTGATGATATATCTTAAGGTTAAATTGGACTTTGGTCTCTGTTACAATGGAGATCAATACTTTAGACTGATTGGTTATACCAATCTAGATTTGGCTGGAAGTGTTTATGACAACAAGAGCACTTCAGGATGTTGTTTCAGTCTAGGGTCAACCATGACTTCATGGCATAGTAGGAAGCAATCTAGTATTTCTCTCAGCACAACAGAAGCATAATACATTGCTGCATGTTCCGCCAGTTGTGAATCCATATGGCTATAAAAGTTGTTGATAGGTCTATTTGATCTAGAGATGGAAGCAACTGTGATTCTATGTGATAACCAGAGTTGCATAAATATGTCAGAGAACCTTGTGTTCCATGACAAGTTGAAGCACATAGAAATATGGCATCACTACATTCATGATATGGTGCAGAGGGGAGCCATAAATCTCCAATATGTTGGCACAGATGAGCAGGTTATAGATGTGTTGACCAAGTCTCAGTCTCATGTAAATTTTGAGCACTTTTGAGACAAGCTTGGTATAGTTTGAAATGACCTCCCTCGAAAGGGGGAGTGATGCTGTTGATATTATGGTATCCTGACCAATAGTGGGTAGATCAGTTAGGATTTTATATCCTAGGGTAATGTGTTGGACAACTGAGAGGGGGGGGGGTGAATCAGTTGTTACCGTGCTTAAACAATTATGCTTATTTTAAACTCTTTACAGAGCACTCAATGACAATCACAATAATGTAGGGAAGTAAGCAATAGAACATTCAACATCATTCACACATATGAGGTACACAGAGACAAATATTTCCTGAGGAAACCCATAAAGGGTAAAAACCTCTTCTTCTTTATATGATAAGTAATCTTTACATTCTGTACATTATCATACTTATGAGCACCAACTCATAATGAGGCTACAAACTCTATTTTGCAAGCTGCTACTTGCTGAGAGCACCAACTCTCTGGATTCTCTAGCACCCACTAGAAGGAAGCACCGACTCCCTGGTTTCTCTAGCACCCACTAGAAGGAAGCACCAACTCCCTGGTTTCTCTAGCACCCACTAGAAGGAAGCAACAAATCCCTAAGTGTTCCAACACCAACTATATGGAAGCACCAACTTCCAGTCATACAGGCACCAACCTGTAAAATAGAGAACAACAGTTCTCCCTTGCACCACCCTGCCACCCTGGTTTCTCTGGCTGCAACGAGATGGAAGCTACAACTCCCCGTGTTTAAGCACCCACTTGAACCTATGAGGACAATAGTACTCCCTAGAACCTCCCAACCACCCTGAAATATCAATCTTTGCTACTAAAACTTATTACATTGATATAATGTTCATCAATGAATTACCAGTCTCATCACTGTTTTGCTACACTGCCCTGCTCTATTTTCCTCACTGTCTTCCTGCAAACATGCCTTGCGCTTTCTATTCTTCTGCCTTTTATTCTCTGTGTTCCATGTCCATTCAATGCACCATTCCTCTTCTGTGTATTTCAGCTGCTGCATACTACCTCCTTCTACATGCCTGAATCACTCTCAACAACAACCTCCATCTCTTCTCTGTTCTGTGTATTTATACTATCTGTGCACCTTCTTCGTCCTCCATGCACAGTGCCTCTGCATGCTCTTCACCGTGCCATAGTTCTGCTCATTGGGTTGTTCACTGCCACTCCACTTTTGCTCTGCTTCGCTCACTCAAGCCTAAAAAAGAAAACTGCATCTCATTTCTGTCTCTTCCTCATCTGTTACTCATCTCTGAGTTTTATCTCACTCTGTGCATATTGTTGGTCTCACACTGTGCATACTATAAATTTCCCTTATTTACATTTCAACTCATTTTTCATTTAGAACAACCAACCACACACAGTCACTGTGTGTTTATTTTATGCACTACAACCCCTTCAGTTACCCCTCAAATCCCTAGAACAACGCTTCAACAACTGAAACACCAACCGTCCAAGAACCATGATTCAGTTCTGATAACTGAATCGTAACTAAACAACTAATCATGAAGATAAACAATAAACCTTCGATCAAATGCTCAAATAACCAGCACCGTTGGACGAAATCTGCAGGGTCTTGTGTTTATTTCCCCATTTAATATTTCATTATTTCGACATTTCGACATTCTTGTGGTGAAGTGTTTCGACACTCCAACTCCCAGTATCCGAAACCTACACCAAAAGGTGTTTTCCACATTTCCGCATTTCAAAATTCCTTGTGGTGAAGTGTTTCGACACTCCAACTCCCGGTATCCGAAACCTACACCAAAAGGTGTTTTTCGCATTTTGGCATTTTGACATTCCTTGTGGTGAAGTGTTTTGACACTCCAACTCCCAGTATCCGAAACCTACACCAAAAGGTGTTTTTCGCATTAAGTATTTCGACATTTTGGCATTCCTTGTAGTGAAGTGTTTTGACACTCCAACTCCCGGTATCCGAAACCTACACCAAAAGGTGTTTTTTGCATTTCCACATTTCGACATTCCTTGTGGTGAAATATCTTGATGCTCCATGTCGCGATCTCCGAAATGGAGCTTGGTTGCACTAGTTCCTTCCTCCATCTTCCACATATGTGACCACTGGCTGTGACCACAGCCTTATTCGAAACTGCATTTCGCAATTTCGCGTTTTGCGAATTTGTTGCGAGTCACTCTAACTCTTCCAACTCCCGATCATGAAATGCATCCTTTCAACTTGCAAGCTCCTTCCTTCACATGCCCACAATTGTGACCAAGCGTTTATCCATAAAGTGCTTTCACGATTTCGCATTTCAGCATTCCTACATTTCGACATTCCTATGGAGAAGTATCTCAACACTCTAAGTCAAAAACCCTGAAATGATTGACATTTTGCATTTCGCAACTTCGAGACTCTTGTGATGAAGAGTCTCGATTATTGACTCCTCCAACTCCCAATATCCGAAATGGAGTCTTTGTTGATGTGCTTGTTTTGGGGTTTTGTAAGCTTGCTTCTCCTAGCACTTTAAAGAACGTGCAGGTTCTCTTAGATCCAACGATAGTCAGACCCCGCGCTCGTATCTAAAGCCCACGATCTATCCTCCATCTACACGCTCGACCTATCTGAATTCAGATCTGACGGTCATCGAGAATTCTCAATGGGATCCAATGATCACTTTCATTTCTCCTCCCGACTTTACACATCCTCCTGACTTGGAGTAATTTCTAAGTGTCAAAGGCCTCTACCTTTGATCCGTCTAAGATCCTGAGTACGCTATCTCTCTTGAGCTTTGGTAATGAGTTAACCTCATCCCTAGTGCACACCTACGCACTACGTGCGACATTGCGCTAATCCTCCTGAGCTTACGTTGTTCTTGTTTTTCCATCACTGCATACTCTGATCTTGCCATCAATGACAAGCCACTCTACCTGTAAACATGCCAACAATCTCCCCCTTTGGCATTGATGACAACCTTGAATGACTACGCTAATCTGTTTGGACCTCCAACTGTAGCATCCGTTCTGGACCACTCATTTTCTCTCCCTTTGACATCAATGTCAAAGAAAACATGCTCCCCCTGAGCTATTGCAGTATTCTTAGGAGGTATCAGATATTAAACCAACACAAACTCCCCCTGACAGGATGGACTCTCTTATTTGAGGCCTATAGAATATTTGTATCTAAACCAGAGTCTTCTCCTTCTGATTCTTGGACCTGTTCATCTTCATCTCAACTGTGTCCTCTGTAGCAGACTCAATATTGCTCACCTCTGTTACTGGGACTCCTTCATCAGCCTTTTCTTGTCATAACTGGATGACTCCCCCTGTCACTGTTCTCTCTCTTCTTCTAATTGTTCTCCTCCTTTGTTTCTAAAAAGATTAGCTTTCCTTGACAAGGTATTTCCTCTTGTTATCTCTATAGAATGTCATGTATATAATTTTGTACATCAGAATGTTGTTGTTGCGAATGTCATTGTCCTACTTGAACACTGCGCAATTGTAGCTCGTACTTTTTAAATAACCCTTGAATCTCCTCATTGATTCTCATCGGTCTCTATTACTACAATTTCATTTTTCTTCCATGATGCATGCAATCCAAGGCTTTTATGACCATATTCAATCACAAGAAAAAACCGCTACAACCACTCTCATACCTGCTTTTCTTTTTCATAGACGAAGGACCTGTATTAGGTTTCTTAGGAGTACTGATTTCTTCCTTGTTGTATCCAATACCAGATTTGTCATTTGGTGATCTCTGACTATCCAAGAGCTTATCTAGGGTCATGGAGCTGTTTAAGAACTTGCTTTGGGTGTTTGACTTCTCAACCTTCAAAACTTCAGCTTCCATCTTATGACATGATTCTTCTTCTACTTCTTCCATGGGATTGATGCCAAATGAACATTCTTTTATTGTATTTGTTTCTTCTTCTTTACTTGTAGGGGAGGATTCAATATCAACATCATTAATTGTCCTTATGCCTTTATTCACCACTTGTCCTGAGTTTACATTTACCTTACACTCTTTGGACGTGAACACCTTTTCACTGTCTCTGTCACACTTTTGAGTTGTATTGAGCAAATTATGTTTCATACCATCCACAAGAAGAATGTACTGGGAATCTCCTTTGACATTACTCAAACTCACCATCCCTCTATCCTTGATTTTACCTGGTTCATCATTTTCAAGGATCACATTTCCTGTTTTGCTTTTACTTATTGACAAAAGATTATTCTTGTCTCCAGTCATGTGATCAGAACATCCACTATCTATATTCCTAGAGGCCTTTTGTTTTTGAGTTGAAGGTGCTAGACCACTTTTTTCACTATCTTTCCTTTTCCATGTGCTGGCCTTTCTATCTAAGAAATTTATCTTTGGATCTGCTTTGTAATTCTTCAGATGGTAGTTTGCAGCTTTGTGGCCAAAGTTGTGACAGTTATAGCATTCAATGTTATTGTTTAATAGGTCAAAGTTATTGTTGCAGCGTTGTCTCCTCATTGACTGTTTATTATTTCTTAACCTCCTCAGTTGCATGTCTCTAGACTTAATTTGGCAATTTGCAATCTGTGATGATTTGTTACTTGGCTGTATCATTCTTTGTTGTGGCAGATATTTATTCCTTGGAAATCTTAATTGCTCATGTCTAAGCCTTAAGGAACGATTTACAGCTTTGTGACCAAAGTTAGAACAATAGAAACAATAGCCATAGAAAAATTCTTTGTACCTGGAAAATGGTTGTCTTCTTTGAGCAAATCGATTTCTTCCATGTTGATGATTTCCTTGAGCAGGGAGTACATTATTTCTTTGTTCTACAGATTCAATCCTGGCACCTTTTTCTTTACTTCTCCTGGGAGTCTGATTGTCTTCCTTTGTTTCTGCAGGTTTGTTGTTGTCATTGGTTATAGATTTGACAAACTTGATGGGTTCTTTGTTTCTTGGCTGACCACTACTTGATCCCTCTTCATAACCCAAACTAGTTTTCAACTTTGGATTCCTTTGCTGATTCAGAATGGTGGCTAATCCTTCTAAGGCTTTGATACTTGACAGATTCTGATGATACAAGGCTTGAAACTTCTCCAACTCTTTCCTCGTTTTCACTAATTCTTCTTCCAGGGCTTCAGATCTTGCCTTCTTTTCTGATAACTGTTGTTTCAGAATGTCCTCTATTTTCTTTGCCTCTTCTAATTCCACTTTTAGCAGGGCAAAGTCTTCATCATGTTTTTTAGTGCCTTTCTTGAACTGTATCAACAATTGTTTTTGCTTTCTCTTCTTAAGTCTGAGTCTGTCAATCTCTTCCAAAGCGCTGATCAACTCTCTTTCCAAGTAAACCACAGATTCTTCATCATTATCATCACTGCCTATGCTTTTATTATCATAATCCTCTTTGGCCATAAGCATGAAGTCATTTACCTTATCTTCACAGGAAGAGTCACTATTGGTGTCTTCTGAGGAGTCATCATTGTTTACACATAAACTTTTCTTTCTATCAAATCTTTTGGATTTGTAC
>ML791310.1:152514-207364 GCA_009831015.1 Picea engelmannii
CCAAGTTCTTTCATTGCATTTACTAGTTCTTCAACTCTCAGAAAATACTTCCCAATGGTTTCATCTTCTTTCATCTGTATCTTTTCAAACTGTACTCTGTAGGTTTGAAGCTTGGCATATTTTACCTTCTCATTACCTTCATAGCTGCTAATGAGTTTGTCCCACATTTCTTTGGCAGTTTGAAGATGCATCACTTTTACAAACTCGGCTTCTACAATTCCATTCAAGATAGCATTCATTCCCTTAGCATTAAAGCTAAATTCTAACTTATCATCCTTGGAAGCTAGCACAACAGGCTTTATGTATCCAGTCTCTACTACATCCCAAACATCATCACCTAAGGCCATTAGGTATGTTCTGATTCTAACCTTGCAGAAGGAAAAAATTGTTCCATCAAACATAGGAGGCTTACTGGCTGAAGTCCCTTCATGACTTGTCATGTTTAATCTTACATATATACCTTTAAATAAAAGGAACCTTCTCTAATACCAATTGTTGGACAACTGAGAGGGGGGAGGGTGAATCAGTTGTTACCGTGCTTAAACAATTATGCTTATTTTAAACTATTTACAAAGCACTCAATGACAATCACAATAATGCAGGGAAGTAAGCAATATAACATTCAACATAATTCACACATATGAGATACACAGAGACAGATATTTCCTGAGGAAACCCATAAAGGGTAAAAACCTCTTCTTCTTTATATGATAAGTAATCTTTACATTCTGTACATTATCATACTTATGAGCACCAACTCATAATGAAGCTACAACCTCTATTTTGCAAGCTGCTACTTGCTGAGAGCACCAACTCTCTGGATTCTATAGCACCCACTGGAAGGAAGCACCGACTCCCTGGTTTCTCTAGCACCCACTAGAAGGAAGAACCAACTCCCTAGTTTCTCTAGCACCCACTAGAAGGAAGAAACAATTCCCTAAGTGTTCCAACACCAATTGGATGGAAGCACCAACTTCCAGTCATATAGGCACCAACCTGTAAAATAGAGAACAACAGTTCTCCCTTGCACCACCCTACCACCCTGGTTTCTCTGGCTGTAACCAGATGGAAGCTACAACTCCCTGTGTTTAAGCACCCACTTGAACCTCTAAGGACAACAGTCCTCCCTAGCACCTCCCAACCACCCTGAAATATCAATCTTTGCTACTGAAACTTATTACAGTGATATGATGTTCATCAATGAATTACCAGTCTCATCACTGTTCTGCTACACTGCCCTGCTTTGTCTGCCTCATTGTCTTCCTGCACACATGCTTTGCGCTTTCTATTCTTCTGCCTTTTATTCTCTGTGCGCCATGTCCATTCAATGTACCATTCCTCTTCTGTGTATTTCAGTTGTTGCATACTACCTCCTTCTACATTCCTGAATGACTCTCAACAATAGCCTCCATCTCTTCTCTGTTATGTGTATTTATACTATCTGTGCACCTTCTTCGTCCTCCATGCATAGTGACTCTTCATGCTCTTCACCATGCCATGGTTCTTCTCATCGGGTTGTTCACTACCACTCCACTTTTGCTATGCTTCGCTCACTCAAGCCTCAAAAAGAAAACTGCATCTCACTTCTGTCTTTTCCTCATCTGTTACTCATCTCTGAGTTTTATCTCACTATGCGCATACTATTGGTCTCACACTGTGCATACTATAAATTTCCCTTCTTTACAGTTCAACTCATTTTTCATTCAGAACAACCAACCACACACAGTCACCGCGTGTTTCTTTTATGCGCTAAAACCCCTTCAGTTACCCCTCAAATCCTTAGAACAATGCTTCAGCAAATGAAACACCAACCGTCCAAGAACCATGATTCAGTTTTGATAACTGAATCGTAACTGAACAATTAATCATGATGATCAACAATAACCCTTCGATCAAATGCTCAAATAACCAACACCATTGGACTAAATCTGCAGGGTCTTGCGTTTATTTCCCCATTTCTCATTTCAGTATTTCATCATTCCTATGGTGAAGTGTTTCGACACTCCAACTCCTGATATTCGAAACCTACACCAAAAGGTGTTTTCCGCATTTTGGCATTCCTTGTGGTGAAGTGTTTCGACACTCCAACTCCCGGTATCCGAAACCTACACCAAAAGGTGTTTTTCGCATTTCGGCATTTCGACATTCCTTGTGGTGAAGTGTTTTGACACTCCAACTCCCGGTATCCGAAACCTACACCAAAAGGTGTTTTTTGCATTTCGACATTCCTTGTGGTGAAGTGTTTCGACACTCCAACTCCCGGTATCTGAAACCTACATCAAAAGGTGTTTTTTGCATTTCGGCATTTCGACATTTCGACATTCCTTGTGGTGAAATATCTTGATGCTCCATGTTGCGATCTCCAAAATGGAGCTTGGTTGCACTAGCTCCTTCCTCCATCTTCCGCAGATGTGACCACTGGCTGTGACCACAGCCTTATTCAAAACTACATTTCGCAATTTTGCGTTTCGCGAATTAGTTGCGAGTCACTCTGACTCTTCCAACTCCCGATCACGAAATGGAGCCTTGCAACTTGCAATCTCCTTCCTTCACATGCCCATAGTTGTGACCAAGCATTTATCCATAAAGTGCTTTCGCGATTTCGCATTTTGGCATTCCCGTGGAGAAGTATCTTGACACTCCAAGTCACAAACCCTGAAAGGATTGACGTTTCACATTTCGCAACTTCAGGACTCCTGTGATGAAGAGTCTCGACTCTAACTCCTGATATCCAAAAATTTGAAATGGAGTCTTTGTTGATGTGCCTGTTTCAGGATTTTGTAAGCCTACTTCTCCTAGCACTTTAAAGAACGTGTAGGTTCTTCTGGATCCAATGATGGTCAGACCCTCCACTTAGATCTAACACCCAAGATCTGTCCTCCATCTTCCCGCTTGACCTATTTGAATTCAGATCTGACGGTAATTGGGAATTCTCAATGGGATCCAATGATCACTATCTCTTCTCCTCACGAGTTTATACATCCTCCTGACTTGAAGTAATTTCTAAGTGTCAAAGGCCTCGAACTTTGATCCATCTAAGATCCTGAGTATGCTATCTCTCTTAAGCTTTAGCAATGAGTTAACATCATCCCTGGTGCACACCTACACACTGTGTGCAACTCTGTGCTAATCCTCCCAAGCTTACGTTGTTCTTGTTTTTGCATCGCTGCATACTCTGATATTGCCATCAATGACAAGCACACTCTGCCTATAAACATGCCAACATAATGATCATCCCTGGAAATATCCTGAAGGTCTGGTATGGACGGTATTCTAGATTACCTATGCATGTATATGCTAGGTATGGTCAGTAGTGGTAGCTCCATTAGGATTTTTATAATCCTAAGGAATCTTATGATTCCTGGGAAAATTCTGAAGGTTCAGTAAGGACGATCTGTCAGAGTACCACATGGTATCTCCGTTAGGATTTTATATCCTAGGGAATCTTATGATTCCTGGGTAGCTCCTTAGGGACTGTTAGAGTACCATAAAATGTTGTAACACCTACCTCATTTTGTTGCTCCATGATTATTATCATGTTTTTGCTCCAACCTTTGTGCTATGATGATGTTGTTCTCCATCCTTCGCGTTGTGATGATGTTGTTGCTCCAACATCTGTGTTGCAATGATGATGTTGTTGTTATTGATGTTATTGATGATGATGATGTATTAGTGTTATACTAATCCATGCTGATGTAGATGATGATGATGTTTCTCCAGCTCCATGCTGTGAATGATGATGAGAAAAACTTCTGATGATTTATAGATATGTCAGTCGATGTTTCATATGTTGATGTTGCTTCCCTCTCTCTCTCCTGACGATGTTGTAGATTACCCTTCTTATTAAGGGGGAGTGTTGAAATATTGTAACTGCAAAGAGTATTCTATTTATTATTGAGTCATTATTGATTATATCAATCCCCTTTTGTGGATTTATCATGTCGGGCTTTGTAAATGACCAAATCCCATTTTGCAGATTGATCAAACCCTAATTATATCATGCAAATTAAGAAGTCGGCCCTAGGCCTAATTAAAGTGGTTTTAAACATTAAGTGAAGAAGTAGGCCCTGACCAGTGAAGAGACACCTCCCTAGCACCTGTCAGATAATATAAATAAGAGAGGCCAATGCCTGATTTACTCACTCACTCATTTCCACTCAATAAGTGCAGAAGTTTGGATATAACTACAGTTGGGAGAAGAAGGAAGAGAGAGGCACATTACTCAGTGTTGGATATTCTCTAGTGTTTTGGTTTATTGTCTTGGCATTGTATTGGCTATCTATATTAAGGAAGTTTTTGTTGGGTTTTCTCCCCCATGAGGGTTTCCCAGGATAAATGTTGTGTATATTGTGATTGTGGTTCTCTTAGTGATCCTACCTATGTTATTGTTATCTAGTAAATTGAAAAGAAACTTAATAGATGCTCTAAAATTAACACTACGTTAAGTCTTTGGAGGGGTTATGGAGGTCGTGGGTTCAATCTCTGTCGAATCCATAATATTTAATACATATTAACCAATATTTTCCAATGTGAGGCTGCCACGTGGTAGCCTCTCATTGGCTCTCCAATGCCACATGTCATTCAACAATTGGACCACTTGTCTGCCACTTGTCAACCAACGATTGATCCACTTGTGTTGTACCTTTCCTAGTAAACTTACAATAACTATGTGCCATGTGTCACCCTTACATTGGTGACATGTGTCACCTATTTTTTCCTTTTGACTTTTTACCCATGTACTTGAACTTTGACTATTCATAACTTTTGCATACGAACTCTGTTTGAGGTGAAATTTGTGTCGTTGGAAATCTATCGCCAAGCTCTACTCATTGATGGAATTTTTGGGATGATTTAAAGAATTTGAATTTTTAGAATTTCTGAACCATTTTGGACCTAGTCTATGGATGTTCCAGTTCTCCCTAGACCTCTATGAGTGTTCCCGGATCCTCCTGGATCACCAATAGAGACAACACTAATATAACAATAGAAATGTAATAACTCAATATCTATGGATTACCATGCCCCTCCCCTTCAAACACGTGTTTCCCTTAACACTTGATTGGTTTTGGATGTTTCTGCATGAAAAATTCATCTTCCCACACTGCCTCTTCTACTAGTAGGTTCTTCCACTTGAGAATGGTACTAAGTAATTCCTCGATTTCATAGTTTTTTAATCTATGTTTCAAGGATTGTTTATGTTTCTAGTATGATTTTCCCTTCTTCATTAATCTCTGGCAAAATAGTCTAAAATGTAATCTTATCATTCATTACCTTCTTTAAGTAAGAAACATGGAAGACTATATATACACATGAATATGGAGGGAAATCCAATTTGTAATCCATACAATCCTTTGCAACACCTTATATGGACCATATTACTTGGGTGCTAATTTTTTTCCCTTATTGTTTTGCTTGATGGGCATCTATTTGTATGATTGTAGCCTTAGAAATACCCAATCCCCCACTTCAAATTCCCTTTCGTTGTGATGTTGATATACTTATTTTTTCATCCTACTTTGTGTTATATCCAAGTTTCCCTTTAACAGTCTAAGAACCTCTTATTTTTTTTCTATGTGGTCCTCCACCACTTGAACCTTCACTTTCTCTCTCAAGGGTGATGCGATGGATGGAGGATGATATCCATAAAGTGCCATAAATGGGTACATTTTTTATGAAGTATGGAAGGACGTGTTGTACCACCATTATGCCAAGGGAAACCATTTGACCCATTGTGTCTATTTATTAGATGCAAAGAAACACAGGTACCCTTCTAGACATTTGTTCACAATCTCAGTTTTCCCATTGGAGTGAGGATGGTAAGAGGAGTTTTTTTGTTGATCCACCACTACCATGATGCCATTTTTTCCTTTGGACTCTTGTAGATCTGTAATAAAATCCATTGAGACCTCTTCCCAATGCTAAATTGGTATGGCTAATGGTTGTAGAATACCTAGGGTCTTTATTGTCTCTACCTTATTCTATTAGAAAACCAACCATTTAATCACAGACTTTTGAACATTAGTTTTAATACCTTCCTAGAAAAAATCCTTCTTGATACTGTGGTAAGTTTTCATGAACCTTGAATGTCTTCCTATAGGAGAAGTGTGAAATTCCAAAAGGACATTCTGTTTGAGTTGGGAATTCTTAAATAAATATAAATGATGTTGATACCATGGTGAATCATTCTTCCACACATATTTATCTAATGCACTCGAGTCCTCTTGCAATTGCTAAATGATCTTTCATACCTTCTAATCATGTTTCCATTATGTCCTTACTTCTTCCATCCAATCATATTATAGAATGTAAATAACACAAAATAAGCCATCCATATCTTCTTCTTTACTTGAAAGTGCATCTACCAACACATTTTGTTTTCCTTTTTTGTAAATAATTTCAAATTCACAACTTAACATGTTTGCAGCCCATTTTTGTTGCTCTTCTAAAGATAATTGTTGTTCCAGGAAGTACTTTATACTATCATGATTTGTTTTTACCTTGAAGTGTATTACTATTAGGTAAGAGAGTCATTTCTTAACTACATGCATTATCACCAACATTTCCTTTATATGTGTGGGTTTGAGTAATTTATTTCCTTTAAGCTCGTATCTTTCAAAGGAAAGGGGCCTTCCTTATTACATTAAAACTACACCAGTGCCATGCCCCAATGCATCACACTCCAAAATAAAGGTTTTTGTGAAGCCAAGAGTGGCCAGGACATGAGTTGTACACATATCCTCCTTAAGTTTTTGAAAATCTTTGGTCGCCTCTTGATTCAAATAAAATTCCTCCTTTTTCAATAACGTTATTAGGTATTTTTCTATTTGACCATAATTCTTGACAAACTTGTAGTGATATCCCTCAATCCTAATAATTCTCTAATATTATTCAAGGTTTTGTGAATTTTCCATTCCATCACAACTTTAATTTTGTTAGGGTCCACTTTAACGCCTTCAAGAGATACAATATGACCCAAATACTCCACTTCCTTAATCCCAATGGCACGCTAGGAAGGATTTACATATAGTTTTTTCTCCTCTAATAGTTTTAAGACCATGTCAACATGTCGTACATTCTCTTCCCTAGATTTGTTATTGATTAGTATATCATCAAAAAATACTAACAACAATTTTCCGAGGAAGGGTTTGAAATTAGAATTCATCAAGCTTTGAAACGTGGAAGGTGCGTCACTAAGGAAAAATGACATCACCAAAATTTAATAATGACCTTCATGTGTTCTAAAGTTTTTTGGGGGTATTTCTTCTTTCCTAATTTTGATTTGATGGTATCCAAAATGGAGATCCAACTTGGTAAAGAAAATTACTCCCCACAATTAATTTAATAATTCTTCAATGAAATGAATATGAAACTTATCTTTAATGGTCATCTTGTTGGGATATCTATAATTAAGTAAACCATCACCACAGGTGAAGAAAAAACACTTTGGCTAGGTTGAATGATGTTGACCTCTAACATTTCTTGAACCATATGCTCAATCTCACGTTTTTGTGCATAAGGGTTCCTCTAAGGTATGATGTTAGGTGGTACACTTCTTGGTTGCAACTGAATATCATGGTCATGATCTTGAGCAAGTGGAATACCTTTAAGCATACCTCTAAATACCTTAGGAATGATTGTTGACAACTTTTTGGATATCCATGGGAACAAAAGGCCTAGATGTTTGAACATCTAGTGATCACAATTATGCAATTTCACCTTGGTGTTCCCTTTTTAGCAATTTTTTCATGTTGTTAGATCTTATCACTTTAGAGGGTTTCCATTGAATGCCTCTGAGTTCAATTTCCTTTCCTTCCAAGGAAAATATAATGAAACATTCTTGAAAATTAAGAGTCATTATTCCCAATTATTGTAACCATTGGACCCCTAATACAAAATTAACACCGCCCTTTTGGATTGCAGTCATTAAACTATCCAATAAATACTCCCCTATTGTGAGCTTAATAATGTGGCACTTCCTTGAACAATTTATGGTACCTCCATTTGCAATCATTACTTGAAAATCTTGTGCTAGATATATAAATCAATTAGAAGTTTGGATAATTTTCAATTAATGAAGTTATGGGTACTACCAGAATCAATAAACATTGCTACCTTTTTCTTTTTGATATATTCTTCTATATTGAGAGTTTGAGGAGTGTTGATGCCAGCTAATGCATGATAATATATGGTTGGAGTAGTCTCTTCTAGTTATATATCTTGTTATGGTTTCAATTATTGATATTCATCCTCTTGACAATCTATGTAGAATTCCTCTCACTCCACTTATTCCCATTGTTGTACTTGTTGTCACAATTGAAACATAGTCCTCGTGCTATTCTTTCATCCATTTGATGGCATGTCAACCTTGTAGTTTGAGTGATGGTGCTCTCTTGTGGATACATTTTAACTCTTTTAACCATGTATGGTTTTCCCTTTGCGGGTTCCCACTTGGAAACCTCTTAGTAGTATGGATTTGGGGTCATGATATCCTTGTCAAAATACTCCCCGCTACTCGCATACCTGCATACATCCATACCTGGAAAGGTGCATACCTACATTCCCGCATCCTCGCAACTCACAAAACTATATACCCAAATCCCTACAACCCGCAAACCGACATACCCACATCCCTGCAACCCGTAAACATGCATACTCACATACCTGCATTTTTTCATCCTCCCATACCATGACTTGCATGCCACATAACACCCCTAATGCCTCCACTTGTATGCCATGTAATAATATGCCTACTTTCCATTTGGAATACAATTGGTTTTCCCGAAGAAATCCAAGAATATCACCTCACAGATCCCACATGATAGAATGATTTTGATTAGTTAATGAAGATTAACTTTTACACATTTTCCATGATCATCATGTACCCAAATAATAGTTACCATTTAACAAGCGACACACACCAAGCATTAGAAGGGGAAATTTGAACAGTGAATCGACCCCTAATTTGTGATTAAGGGTACCTATTGGACATAAAATCAAGGTTATACACATAATATTCACACTTATCCAAGTGCACTGAAGCGACAATTTATTCCCCTGACATTCAAAATTGTCAGGATTATAATCAAAAGTTCATCAAGTCTCACTGAGATGGTATAGTTCTTTGAATCATTTAATATGAAACAAGCAGAAGCCCTCAATTTCTTTGATCCCTAAGGCATTTTCATGGTCCTTATGGCATCAATTGGTTACCCGTTAGTTTTTAGTAAGGTGTAAGAAATTTGAAAAGGAGAAGATGAAAATGAAGACTCGCATGTCAAGGGAAAGGTAGCAACGACCCAAAGAAATTTTTTTCCCAAGAGGAAGAAACAAGTCATGCATGAAGATGCACACACTAGGGTGAGTTAAAATCTTGGTGTAGTAGAGGTCTCTCCCTTGGAAGGGGACAAGCAATCACAACATAGATAGAGGGGCCAATACACAATCAATTTCGAGGGTGGCATAGTCCATCAACCCCACAAAATCTCCTCTTTAGGCCTTAAAGATCAAGAGAGAAATATAGGAAGAAGGGAGGAAAATGAGGGATGTGGATGTGGTAGAGATGGATTAGACCCCTCTTCATATAAATTGGATGCAACACATACAATTTCCCCCATTCCTAAAATAAAAAGGAACCCCAAGGGAGGTGTTTCTCCAGACCCTGACGACTTAGAATTGAATATGAACAACTTGGAACTTGATGAAGTCAACGAAAACACACCCGCATAGGTTGAAATACAAACAACTGAAAGTGAGATGATATAAGAGGAATTATCCCAAGCCATTTTTGAATAAGAATATGTGACATTCCATCTCGCCAGATATGCCAAATAGTCCAAAAATATCTATATTGAGAGAGTTATCTCGAAGGATAAAAAGGTGATGGAAAAATGGAGCTATAAAGTTGAATTCAAGGGATTGAAACCTTCAAGAGTTCTCAAGCTTCATCAATCTACAAGTGGATCTCTATCTCATTCAATAATGGAGCAAGAAATAGAGAATGAGGGATTGAAGAAGAGGGTAAGGGAACTTGAATATGTCCTTAGCCCAAAGCCATTATTTGTAGAACCACTAGCTATGATGGTTCCTGAGAAGGTCCCCAAGGAAATGGCTGGATCAAGCTCCAAAGTCACCAAAGTTGAAAAAATTCTCATAGGTTTCAGGAGATATGTGGCTGAAAATATTGATAAGAGACTAGACATCATGTGGAAATCTTGGGAAATA
The DNA here is from genome assembly GCA_009831015.1 of Picea engelmannii. Taxonomy (NCBI): domain Eukaryota; kingdom Viridiplantae; phylum Streptophyta; class Pinopsida; order Pinales; family Pinaceae; genus Picea; species Picea engelmannii. The sequence goes on from ML791310.1 coordinate 162,736, forward strand.
GTTGTTGAGGATGGTACAATATCTAGAAGGATTCAAACTCTAAGGGAATATTTGTGAAACGACAAGCATTTATATAAGAATGCAGTAAGTATGTTCATCATGGGAATATCAAATATGGATGATCTTGTGAGATGGAAGCATGACCTTCATTCTAAAAATAGGCTAAAGTAAATACAATTTGGTTGGCTAGGGAGAATAGATACTCTTTGAAAATTGAGCTCCACTTGTGATTCCCTGATGGAAAATAAAAGTATAATATTTTTAGAAGTTCTTGATATAACAAAGGAGTTAGAAGGTCCCCTCTTAATAAAAGACTCAATTTTGTTAAGTAAGGATCAAGAGGAAACATAATTTGGTTTACTAAGAGCCGAATGGGGAACATAATTCGATGATCTGGAAAACTTTCTAGAAGAAGAGCTCTAACGATGGTTGGTCAATTTTTCAAATGACCATGAAGATCAATCATCCATAGTGAATCAACAATGAGACATGTTGAAGAGAATTGAGGATGATTTATTCAGAATCAAGGTAAAATAGAAGACAATTGTGATGCCATTACGTGACTATATTCAAGAGTGTCTGAGTGGTGAGTTAAAATAAATTGTTAACCCAACATGATATTGAATATTGAGGAAATGGATGTGATTATTCTTCTAGGCATGTTCCCTCTTATATAAAGAATGTAAAAGAGTCACAAAGGGTCTTCTTTGCTTCCATTTTTGTGAGTACAAGATTGTTTGAAGCAACTCTCTTATTTATTTTCTTTCCTAACTTGCAAATCATCTAGTCTCATCATTCAAGTATTATTGTGTGAGAGATCAATTTCTAACTTCCTTTTGTATTCTAGGTTGTCTCTTCCTGCTATATCATCCATGGGAGCCCCATCCCAACCTGCTAGGGCGAACACATTTCCTATTTCTCATTAAATATCAGATATATTTTGTAGTGTCAAGTTGCAACACACATCTTTTTTTATATTGAACTCTCAATTTTTACTTATTTTTTAAAATCCCATAGAGAGCTACCCCAGGGGCTCATAAATTTTGAGGTTTAAGGCTTCTATTTAAGCATGAAATATCATGAATGATTTTCCTTTACATCCCTATGGTATGAATGTGGATAAATAATTTAAACTTCTCTGGAAGGAACATTTTTGTTGCTATTTTTCTTATATATTTTGCTTCAGTTAAATTGTTGTTTCTTGCTATGATGTGGGATCTATATGATACAATGCTTTGAACTATTTTCTCTTCTTATGATTTTAAAATTCTTTCTTTTCAATCTATTCTTTCCTTGTTTCACTCTTGGGCATTAGTGTGATGAATGATAAAACCATTTTTTATAAATATGGACACAATTATCATCTGAGTGAGAAATAGAGGAGCACCACCTCTTTAAAAATGAAGAGGGAATTTTTGAATTCCCATAAAAGTACTCTTTGAGGTTGTCTCTTATTCCTAGCAGGAATAGAGATCAACATATCTATAGTTCATAGCGACCACCCTTCTCCTAGCCATATTTTTACTTTCAAATTTTCTTGCCACACTAAAAGAATGCTCTAGGGATATAGGTTCCAAGAGACACAAATCATGTTGAATTCTCTCCTTTAAAGTGCCCCTAAAGAGATCTAACAAATTATCCTCTAGTGTGTTCTTTACTCTGAAAATTAGCATTTGAAACTGCTAAGTGTGCTCTATAATTGTACCTCTTTGATTTCTCTCCTTTAAAGTGCCCCTAAAGAGATCTAACAAATTATCCTCTAGAGTTTTCTTTACTCTGAAACTTAGCATTTGAAACTGCTAAGTGTGCTCTATAATTGGACCTCTTTGTTAGATACTTATCAATTAACTGAAGAATGTGTTGCTCTTAATATCCCCATAATGTTCTATTGATTCATCTATAAAAATGGACCAAGAGACAATAGAACCATTTTTTTGTTCACAAATCCATTAGTACCAGATAAATTGATTAGGTTATAAACACAAGGATGTAAGAGTTACCTTTGGTAAAGTTGACACTTAGTTTATATCAAAGTTGCTACATCTATAATATCCATGTTATAGAATCTTTACCATCAAACTTCCTCATATCTATGTTGGGAATTAAGTAGTTCCTTCATCTCGAGTTGAACCCCTGATGATATGGATAGTGGAGTGATGAATGCTCATGATTTTGGGATTCAATATTCTTGTTCTCCAAATATGTTAAAATATTCCCCATATTTTATTGGGGTTCAACAATTTTATTCTCCTTATTTTATTGATTTCCTTGGGTCACAATATCACTTTTAGGGAACCTCTCATCTAGGGTATGTAAGAGCATGAATTCCATGGAATTTTGTAATCATTTCATCTTTTGGTCCATCAAATTTTCCATTTTATCTTCAATTTTTTTTAATGTTTTCTTGTGAATGTGCCAAATCAATCTTTTTTAACACATTATCACCCATGTCATTATATTGGTTCCTCAACTGGGATAACTAGTTCCCTAATTTTTCACATTCTTCCAAGGTGATGGATGAGTTATTTGGAGGTTTAGCAAGTGCATAATTTTTTGCAGAACCCCTTTCCATGTGAGAAATTAAAAATATTCCTCTTTTTTCTCTTTATCACAATTTTTGAATCACCAAAAATACATCTTCCAATAAAAAAATATGCTAATTTCAAGTTAACATACCTCTAAAAGCCCTGGTTTGTAGACTGTTGTGTTGGCTAATTTTTCTCCTGAAATATTTCTGAAATTTTAGCCAATTTGAGTCTAAAATTTTGGCCTATAGTAGCCTGCTATGTCTTCTCTACAATTCCATAGGTTTGTCTAGATTCCAATGTGCCAAGAGAAATTTATGGTAACTTTCCTAAAACTTGTTGTTTTTGTCCCTTCCAAGAGAATGAACTTGTACCACCTACCACATGTCCAATTTTTTAGATCTACTTTTGAATTTTGGACCTAAAATACTATGATATATCTTCTTTTCAATGGAACTGGTGGAATTCAATTTGTACTTTTCTAGCTTCATATATGACTATTTTACCAATAACACTTGTTTGAGATTAGTTTCTCGACTAGTCAAAAACCCTATTTTCCAATTGTATTTCATAAATTATAGTGAAACATAGCTTGAAAATTTTACCTTAGGTACTTCACCATGTCTCCTCAAGTTTCAATTTTTTTTTTGTCTAGAACTTTCCAGAAAAAAAAAATTTGTAGCAGAAATACCTAGATAACACATTCGAAGGAGCCAAACCCAAGGCTTGTATGCTTTGAAACCAAATGTTATGCACCAAACACTCAAATAACATAAAAATATAAAGGGAAGTAACTCCATACCTTGAGAACGAGATAGAAGAATGAATGAGAAGTCTCTTCAAGGGGGAAACCTCCTTTTACAATATAACAAATGCATAAGATGAGATAATCTCTAAAACTAGGTGTCCTTAATATATATAGGGGACAAAGGATACAATTAAAATTAAAGGGTCTAGCCAATCATTAAAGGGCCTAGTGGATTAATAAGGACAACACTAATATAAAAATAAAAATTTAATTACTCAATATCTAGGTCTTAACATCAACTCAAGCCATTATGTGCTTCTGAAGAAATTGCATCTTGTTCATTTTCCAATACACATCTACATATGATATTGTCAACTCCCAACTTATACAAATTCCCTATTATCAATATATTGTTAGCTACATAGACTTACCAACAACTATCATTTTTTTTATGATACCCTTTAGTTATAGAACCATTATATAATAATGTTGCAATCTCAACCATGTTGGAACATCGGGTTCCTGGGAAAACCTCACCTTGTCAAAATTAAGGGAGTTGACCTTCGACTTTGGGTTGACCTTCGACTAAATATGGTTCACTGTGTCCACATATGGATTCCAGATCCATTTTTCATGGACATGTACAACCAAAATGATCCATGGTTGTTCGGTTTGGTCCATGACCAAACCTATTTATAGACAATCCCTCATATCAGTCTTTCATCATCAAATCATGCAGATATATCGCTCTTCAATGCAACAATGTCTTTAGAAACCACCACTTCCTTAGGATCTCCTAGTGTCCTCTATGGTTAAATTCCTATCCCAACATGGTATCAAAGTCGATGGTTCTATGATCTTGGTTTGGCAGAGAATGAGAATGAGACAATGGTTTGATGTAGGTTGATCAATATTGAAAGAAAACCTTTCTTTTTGTTGTGCGTTTTGGGTATCATTGTTATGTGTATCATGTGTATGCCCTAGCTTCCATGGTCGAATTCTATCTATACCCATCGCTTTGCTATAGAAGGATTGCATATCTTTTGTGTTTGTTGTGTCTTTCTTTCCCTATGAAAATCATAATTAATTGCATGGGTGTATTGGGTGGTCGATCATTTATTTTGAATAGTCGACTAGAGATTCGTGTAGCTGAGTAGTGGTCAATTGAACATTTATCTCTTGTCTATCTGTGGAACCAAAGCCTTATTTGTCCATCAACAACGCTAAACTTTTTTGGACCGCCAACATCCTGTCAACCTTAGACTCAACTTGTGTGCTCATTTTTTGGTGCGAGTTGACTATGAATTTGGTTGAGTTGACTGGAGTGTCACCGAAGAACCGAGTTGACTTGCCTAACTCAAATGCTAAACTCCTTAACTTCATGCCCAACCTATCTTTTTTGTCAACTAGAGGAATATTCTTGGCGTAGACAGTGTGTACGTGCAATGGATTCCCTATCTTCCATACACTTGACCAAGCAAGAAAATATCTCATCCTCCTTTCATTTTGTGACTGGACGTGTGCATGGAGATCTACCTATAGCTAACTCAAGTCTTACTATCAAATGGTAGAAGGGTTCTTTTTTTGGTTTGACCCTCAACTCGACTTGAGGAAGATCCGACAAATGATTCCAACAACCAAGTCAATGAACCTGTGGCCAGTTTCAACATTTTGTTTTGTGACTCGATTGCATTTACATTTGTTGGGTTGATTGTTCATTAGAGATCACCCGAGGAAGATAGACTTGTCCTTTTCCTTTTTCCGCCACCATTTACAAGATTGATTTTTATTTGAGGTTGACTTACTCCTATCGTCAACATGCTCTTCGAGCTCGATTTATTCCCTTTGGGTTTGGTGTCTTAGTTTTTCTGGATCGTCGATAAGTATGTCTTCTTAAAGATAATTGAAAACAACATTGATTGGTTGTTTAAAAGACCATAGATTTATCTTCTTGTTGAGGTAGTCCACTTACAGATATTGAAGGCATTTATGATACTCATTTATTGACTTATTAGTTTTGGACCATTTACAACTTTGCATTGTTTTATGACACATTATTTACGTAGTCTTAGACTGATTATATATTTGAAAATTGGTCGAAGATTGTAGAAACTGCATGAGAAGAAAGTTATTAATTAGCTTGGTCAAGAAGTACTCACATTTAATTTTGTTGTTTCTTTGGTGTAGAAAAAGAATGAGAGTCTGAAAAATTAGTTGAATAATGAATTTTCCCTATTCCAAACTGCTATGGGTGAGAAATTCCAGAGGGTTTCATCACTAGAAATAATGATGGAATCCTTTTTCCAAACTATTGCAAACAAATTTTATGACAAGGCTGACCTTCTTGAAGATCTAGAGGAAGAAGTTAAAGCTCTCCCTCACTTAGAAATTGTTTCCTTGCAAGTGGAAATCTACCAACTGATAGAAACCAATACCCAACTAACTCTTGAAGTTTCCCATTTACAAGCCTTTGTTGATGAGCTTTATGAAGAAGCTTCTCCTCTTCAAGCAGAAAAAAAACCACATGTTTGATGAATATCAAGATTTGAAAGAATATTATGATGCCTTGCTACCACAATTGACTAAAAAGGACAAGCTTATTCAGGGATTACATGACTGTAAACAAAACCTTGAAGCAGATGTTCCTCGACTACAAAATGTTGAGAAGAAGACTATTGTTGAGATTTCAGACTCACCTATTCCTTCTTCCACCCTTAATACTATTGATTGTAGTCCAACTGTTTGTAAGAATGATTTATGCACTACACCCTCACATGTTTCTTTGATTACTAACACTGCTATTTCTTCTAGTTTTGAGAAACACACTACAGGTATAGGGTCCTGAATTCTTAGTAAGATGGGATATACCGACGGAGGACTTGGGAAGAATGGACATGGTATTTTTGTTCTATTACTCCTAATATGAAGTCACCAAGAACAGGTCTTGGATATGATTTCATTATTGCTTCCCTGCCTTCCCCTGACCTTGCTACACTCATGAAATTCTTATTTGTTGTAGGTGGAATTTAGACTAGTTTGCAAGAAGAGAAACCCACTGCTGAATGTGCTGAAAAAATTAATGAGTTGGTTGTTCCTAATAAGCCAAAAATTGAAACTATTGTTATAGATGACATTATTGTTGATAGGTCAGGTGGTTCTACTCTTGTAAGAGAACCAAAACTTGAGCCTACATACTCTAATCAACTAGCACATAAATATATGCCTTATCATCATCCTCACCATAGAAATCAAAGGAATGGAAATCCCACTTTCAAATATTTACAACAGAAGAATGAAAGACAAAATCGTGGACTAGCGCTGACTACTAGGATAGATTGTGGCTAGATTGATGGATGGTCATGGAATCATTTGACCATATGTTTGAGGAATTCCTATCATTGCATACCATCAAATGTAAAATCATGCAACATTCCTCTTCATTACTAATTTCTTTGGAGGTGTTCGACCAAGGATCGATCTGACATGACGGTGACTGACATTCAACTAGGATATTGGTCGACTGAGGTTTGAGTGTCCATCGACAAATTTTAAAAGTTGTATTTGTCAAATAGAGATTCACCTAGCTATTGTTTGTTGACTGATTTTTTCGACAAGAATTGTTGCTACTCCTTATCGATTCCCTTAGTTGTGTTTAAGGGGGGAGTAACTGAAGTTGTTGATGCATAAACCCAACTGTTGTCTTCTTGTTGACTCAACTGCTTCTTGTTGAATTGACTTCGATTTGCTAAGATCAACTGAACCATGCTAGAATGTGTTGTTAATAGATATACTAATACTTATTGTACCTAATATAAAGACTGTTTGGATACATAGATGGTCTACATTGACATGTATAATTGGATTGATGAAGGCTGATTTGGTGCATTTCTTGTCTAGTCGACTCATTGGTTGAACTGTGTTGTCTTGTTGTCTAGTTGACTGACTACATGGGATTGTGTTTAGACAACAATTTTGCAACCAGTTTTGCATTGGATGATTTTTTTTTTTTGCATTGATCAACGTTGATGGTGACAATGTTTCAAACTTCTTCAAGAGTGTTGTTGTACCATGTTTGATCAACTTTTGTAGTCAAAACAAATTCGGGGGGAAAGATGTTTTCTATGTTATTTTTTTCCCTACAAGCTGAGTTTACAGGGGTTATTGAAACATTGGGTTCCTAGGAAAACCTCACCTTGTCAGAATTAAGGGAGTTGACCAAGTATTTGGTTCGACCATCGACTAAATATGGTTGACTGTGTCCACATATGGATTCCAGGTCCACTTTTCATGGAAATGTGCAATCGACACGATCTGCGGTTGTTCGGTTTGGTCCATGACCAAACCTATTTATAGAAGATCCCTCATATCGGTCTTTCATCATCGGATCATGCAAATATATTGTGCTTCAGTGAAACAATGTCTTTAGACACCACCATTTCCTTCAGATCTCCTATTTTTTTCCGTGGTTAAATTCATGTCCCAACACCAAACACCCAAATATCATAAAAATATAAAAGGAAGTAACTACATGCGTTGAGAATGAGAGAGAAGAATGAATGAGAAGCCTCTTTGAGGGGGAAACCTCCTTTTACAATATAACAAATTCATAAGATGAAACAATCTCTAAAACTAGGTGTCCTTGATATATATAGGAGACAATAGATACAATTACAATTAAAGGGTCTAGCCAATCATTATAGGGCCTAGTGGACTAATAAGGACAACACTAATAAAACAATAGAAGTTTAATTACTCAATATCTAGGTCTTAAAATCCACTCAAGCCATTGTGTGCTTCTGAAGAAATTGCATCCTGTTCATTGTCCAATACACATCTACAAAGGATGTTCATTGTCCAATACACATCTACAAAGGATATTGTTAGTGCCCAACTTATACAAACACCGTATTATCAATAGATAGTTAGCTACACAGAATTACCAACAACTATCATGTTTTTTTATGATACCCTTTAGTTGTAAAACCATTATATAATATTGTTGCAATCTCAACCATTATGTGGAAGAGATCCACTAACTAAATCTACAAAAGGTGACTTGGTCCAACATTCTTTTTACTTGGCTTAACCACAACTCCTAAATCAAACTCCTAGAATGGAAATAACCATTTGCAAATTCATCCCTCTAGAACTAACTTATTAACCTAGTATTTTAGCATAGAGTGGCTAGTAAAGAACTTTAAATACCTCCTTGGTAAATAGTTGAATTTTTTTGTAGCCTGTACAACATTGCTAAGCCTTCTAGTTCTTTGATGGTATAGTTTCTCTACATGCATCACAATTTCTATTGGGTGACAATAGTGATATTGTCTATAGTTAAATGATCACATCCATTAGATTCTAAAAGGTTATGGGCTCACACCTCCTTCATTCAGTCTAACCACCGGAAGGGAGCATAACCATAAGGATACTAAGCTTGTTGAAGAATTGTCGCTAGGGTTTCTAGCAGAAGCAGTTACTAAAGCACCGTCGCTAGGGTTACTAGCAGGTGCAGTTGTAGAAACCATAATCCTCTTGTTGAGGCACCTTAATTGAAGGGATTGACCTAATTTTTGGATAGACTAGTGCGCCCTAGCCTAACGCATCTTCTGGTACTCTCAGCCAGCAAAATTGTCAAGTTTGAGTTTTTTGGTCAAATCTAGGGTTGACCCAGTCAGGGCAACCGTGACTTACTCTATGAAGTCAGAAAAAAAGTTAGATAGGGCTTCTAACTTTAGAGTGTGGAAGACAAGGATTGACCTCATCCTTGCCAAGAATAAAGAAATGGATATCGTGAAAGGAAAGATCATGGAACCAGAGTTTGAAGAAGGAAAAGAGAAGGAACTGCATAATGTTGTAGTTATGGAGAAGTTCAAAGACAATGACATCAATGCCATGAGTATCATAGTGGACTCTATAAAATACCACTTGATACCCTACATATCCCATCTTGACTCATCTAAGAAGATGTATGATGTCCTAACAAACCTCTTCTCAGTCAGAAACGTTGGACAAGTAAAGAGTCTGAAGAATGAGCTCCTTGACATGAAGATGAATGATGATGACAACATAACATCATACTTTGTGAGGATATCTCAGTTAAGAGATCGAATACAATATATTGAAGAGATCGTCTCAGAGAAGGAACTGGTAAATATAGTACTCAATGATCTTCTCAAGACATGGGATGCATTTACCGCAAGTATGAACACAAGGAAGGAGTATCCTACATTCGAAGAACTTTGGACTTGCTATGCACAATAAGAATCAATGATTAGTGCAAAAGATAAACCTCAAAAGAAATATGATGATCAAGCCTTCACAACAAGATTCAAGAATTTCAGGAACAAAAGGAAGTTTTGTTCAAGGAAGAAGCCAAATCAAGAGAAAGATATGTCAGAAATACAATGCTTCAACTGTCGAAAGTATGGTCACTACATAAATCATTGTCCCGAGTTGAAGAAAAGGAAGGAGACACATGAAGCATCAGTTGTCGAAAAAGGAACCTTCAAAGAAGATTAAGCAGGATGAAACAAACTTCTTCTTCTAAGACAAGGAAAACAACAGTCTTCATAGTTCTTGTACATACCATGTTTTCTGTACATATCTTGCATATCTATTTCCTAGAAGACAATATGTTCAAAGATAAACTATACTTATGGAAGAACAACAAGATAAGGATTGCTACAAGTCAGACAATACACATGAAATGATGAAGTACATCAACAACCCCTGGTAACAATTCATGTGGAAGTTATTATCAGAATCAATCTTGAATAAACCTAGAAGAAGTAAAGAGAGAAAGAAGTCAGCAATCAAGAGGAAATTGGAAAAATATTTGTGACACTTTGTAGAAGGCAATAAGGATGCAAACAGAAGTGTGGATTGTCCTAGATTGAGGGAGTCGATTATATATTTCCAAAAGAAGAGCATGCATTCATGCATGAAGCAAGGATTATAAGGGATCTAATTCATGGAATCTATAGAAAAATCCATGAACTCAAGAGCTAAAGAGAAACATGAGGAAGAAAATGAAGATTCCAAGAGAGAAAGAAAAGACAGAACAACCAGTCAGTGTATTGAGAATCAAAAGACTACCAGCATGATATGAACTCACTAAAAGCAATCAAGAAGAGGAATTGAAAGTTGTGATGAATAACAATGTATGGAAGACTTATGAATGAAATCATTGCAAGATCCATAACTAGAGGTTCTCCCAGATGGAGGGAGAGACTATGATGATTGCTTGTAAACTAGACATACCTCTACATGAGCTAGTATATCATCCACAATATCCATAGGTTTGAGTTTACATGTAGAGAAACCTCAAAGGATTTGAGGTATACCAGAAAGAGACCCTTGTATGCAGATGGAAGAAGATCTTGTATGGATTCAAACAACTTGGTGTAGAGCCTTCAATACATAGTAGAAGCGTGGTGAAAATATTTCCATAACAAAGATATTGTATCATAATGGTTACTTAGAAATCCAGGATGATGGATTTCTAATCCATGAAAAACTCTCATAGATATGTTCCAGTTTGATCCATGCCATGATGTTATGAGATAGCAGGAAACAAAAGATGAATCCAACAATGATATACTACATTGATTAGAGCTATATGAAGCCTTTAGAGAAAACCAGTTTTCTAGAAAGACCAAAGTACATTGAGATCAAGCATTACACTCTCCGTGATGAAGTCCAAAAAAGAGAAAGTGGTTCTCCAATATATATCTCCATAGATGAGTAGATAAGAAAACATTTTGGTGAAGCCTCTGTCCAAGATGAAAAAGTTTGTATACTCAATCTGGAGCTCATGGAGATGACTTTATTATTGAAAAAGGAAGAGATGACTCCCAGGTTGGGAGGGAGCACTAATGTGTTGTTGATTTATGGATAGTCATTTTTCAAGTTCGAAAAATGGTCTAGGATGAGCATTTCCTTTCCAGTTCGGAAAGTGGTTTGAGATTTCTGACGGGCATACATTTTACAGTTCGGAAAATGATTCACATCGAACGGTCATTTTCGTAATGAAAATGGTTCGATGGATTGCTGATGTACCATAGAGAGCGATTCCCCTTGTGGTTAAAATAGGGAATGGTCTAGGACAATCTCTCTTCTTGACGGTCACTCTTAGTAGTGGTCAAGAAGACTGGTCCACCTCGTTGGACAATCATTCTTTCGAAGCTCACAGTTGTGAGAAGTTTCGAAGAATGGTCTGTTTTGGAGGTTGGTGCAGGACAGTAATTTCCTTTGGAAATGGTCCGGACAGTCATTCCCAAAGGTGGATTCATTCTCTCCAGGCTGGACTTTGTTTAGTGTCGGAGGAATGGCCCAGATACGTGAATTTTATAGGTTCAACAATCAGGGACAAACATTCCTTAGGGCAGATTCATTCTCTCCAGGTTGCACTTTGTTTAGTGCCGGAGGAATGGCCCAGATAGGGAATGGTCCAGGCTCAGAAATTGGGACAATTATTCTTCCTTGCTTGAGAAGAATAGTCCAGATATCTCATCATTGATGTTTTACCTTCTGAGGGCAGATGCTCTTCCAGATCTCACAGATGTGAGTGGAAGAATGGCCCAGGTGACTCAGTTTATATCATAACAATGTTTTCTGTGCAGGATGATATCAGATGATATGATTGTTATGGAGACTGTATCTCTCTGGACAGTAGATGTATACTACTATGGTGGATGTGTTCCACTAATTGTGACTATATTTGATTGATCAAGTATCTGTGCTACTTGGTGTGGTAGTGTACCACTGGATAGTAGTTGTGTACTACTATGGATAGACACAATTGTGTTCTATTGAATGACATTGTTTTGATTGCCTTGAAGACTATCAATAGTGTTGGAGAATGTTTAATCAACTAGATGGATGATCAATGGACAAAGATTTCCTAGACGAAAAATGGTCCAGGACATTTATTCTTCTGGGACATATGTCCAGATTAGAAGAATGGTTCTTGTGTCACTCTATGGAGTGAGTGACTTATTCAGCATCATGTCCGATTACTCAGATGGAGTATGGTTTCGAGAGATGATGCAACTGATGACACTGATAGTGATGATGGTTCTCATGATATAGTCATGAGATAGTCTATACGACTATGTTGATGCTACCAAATGAATGGTATGTTTGTGCTCAAGCCCATTACCTTCAATACCTCCCTAGCTAGGAGGGAGTATTGATATTATGGAATTTGCGGGAGGTATTTTACCTCCACATGTAAACCTTACGAGAATAGAATATTCCAGGAAGCAAGAAGAAACCCTAATTAGTTGGCTAATAATCCTAGTAGTCAAGTTGGCTCAAGAGGATAACTTGTATTAGGTTATTAGCTTCCAAGAGAAGAAGTCGGCTAAAGGAAATATTATATACTAAGTAAATAGGCACCCATAATAAGAAGTCGGACCAGACGGTTTTCCATATTTAGTATAAATACAGGAGGCTAGTCTTCATTCTGGCAGGCATTCTCAGAACAACAGAAGCAACACTTGTGCGCACTATAGTTGGCCAGTTTATGCGCAAGTTTGGAGGAGATTTGTCGTTGCAGCTGCTGCAGCTAGCATATTTCGGTTTTTTCTTGGAATATCTCTTGGTTATGGTTTGTGTTATCACTCAAAGAAATCACTCCCTGACTGTAGAAGGGTGTAAGATTGGTAAATTTAAAAACATCAATAATGTGGAGGAAAAGAGAATCAGATCGGATGACATTATAAACTCATATCCATTTAGAAATACATCAGTCACTTGAAATACCAAGGCTTTCAACCATGTAACTTAGAAAGTTTAATTTAATGTGTGGAAACATGGAGAAGACCTATTATGCTTACAGAAATACCTATACAATAGTATATGTGAATGGACAGTAATTATAGGTAAAATACTATTCACACCTGCAGAAACATATATAAGATTGTATATAATATATGGCTAGACCCAACAGGTAAATACTTGCAACTTTAGCTTATGAATGCACCAATAGGATATCATCTATCTGGAATTAAGACAAACATCAAAAGCAAAGTATATAAGTTTAGTATACCAATGAAGAGATGGGATGACAACCTTCTGTCATTGGATATACATAAAATTGGAAAGAAAGGAGATGGAAAACTAAGTAACATAGTGAAAGAAGCTCGATCTCAAGATATATTAATGGACATCTCCAAAGGATGAAATGTACAAGTCTTCAAGAATAGAACCTCAGTCCTCAGACTGTTCTTCCTCCTTTTGGTGTATCAAAGGTCTTAGGCTTTATAGCCTTTACATCAAGGTTTCAAGATCCTATTTTAATGGATCTGAAATACCTAAAATAACATAATATTTAACCAATAAGATCTAATTTGATCAATATAAATCGAATTTGACAGCTGAAGCATTATTTGACAATTTGCTGATGAAAATCACAGATTCAAAAATCTGTCTTTGATGGCTGGGCGATTTCTGTCAAGAGTAATCATGCCATTTGGTGTTATTCCCTTACCACATGTCTTAAAAACCTGATTATGAAGTTGATATGTATTATCCTAATTATTACCCTTTACTTATGATCATTCCCACGCGTTCTGGAATCAAGAAATTGCGATCTAGGAAGAAAGAAGACGTTTTTGGACTCTTCTGCACATTTGACAGCTCTTTTTCTTTGTATTTTCTCTTTTGGCCGCCGAAAAGGAAAGATTTTGGTGGCTCATTACACTGTGAAAAATCTATTTAGTCGTCAAAAGCTTTTATTTTTTTTTTAGAGATAGGAATTGATTTATTCATTTAAATAATATATTTAAATGCCCGTCTCAAAGCTTTTAAGACTTATAAATAAATCTTCTACCTTATAATGATTTATCATGTGATATCAAAATAATTAGCAAATCATTTTTGATCGCTAATAGTTTGGACTCTCTGATAAGCTCTTGCTTGGTGCACTATCCTTGGAGAAAGGTGCACCACCCTTTGTTTGGCTATCTAACCTAGGGTTTGCTTCTTGAATGATTCTCTGTCAAGGTTAAGGTGCTCGGGGGTGGCTTCGGCCTATGGTTGGGTGACAATAGTGATACTATATATGGTTAAATGAGCACATCCATTAGATTCTAACACATCCTTCCACAACAATTATTCCTTTGGCATAAATATAATTTTTGATGAACTTTTGGTAATAATTAGTGTGTCTTAAGGTAGACCACATCATTGAGACTTTCTCTAGAGGCTACATATCCACAATCATGACTATCTTCATGGGATCCACCATCAATCCCTATTTACAAACAACTTGACCCAACAAAAGTCCAAATGGGGCACATAAGACGATTTTTAATATTCAAAGAAAGTTGCATATGCTTAAATCATTTAAACATTAGGTGTAATAGAGAAACATGATCTTGTAACAAACTGTATACTATCTAGTCATCCAAATATATTTCAAGGAACATTTGGATATAATCGTGAAATGCATCAATTGTCATTGAAAAGAAAACCACCAAATCTTTCTTTAAACTAAGCATCGCATTGTATGAGAATGACCCCCACTCAATTTCCAAAGTGGTTGTCTTTGTCTTGTATTTATTCACAACCTAGATTTAGTGATACACAAAAAAGTCATTTATGAAAGAGTTGGCTTCATTCTCGTGAATCCTTCCAAGATTTGATCATGGAATGATGTCGTAAAAGGATCACGAACACGAGGTTCATTCAATTCGTGAAGTCCACATAGACATAAATCCTTCCAATCTTCTTGTTCTAAGACTTATCACTTCAGACTCTATGAGAAAACCAAACCCATGACCAACATTTTCTCAATCTCCTTCTTGACTTATTCCATATAATGTGGGTTAATCCAATATGTCCTTTCCTTAATGGGCTTCACATCTAGTTTCAACTTGACTTTCATCTCATCATTTTATTTGATTACACCCTTGATTTCAATCAAGTTCTATAGAAAGAGGTTATGTTATCCTTTTATGCTTTTAATAAATTTGCAATAAATTTGCCACTTTTGTGATAGTAGCCTCGTCTCAATAACCCCAACAACAACAACAATATTTGGTACATCCTCTAAGTCAATGTTAATAGTCAGATATTTAACTGCTCATGATAATACTTATGTGCATCAAGATCCCTAGTCTCTTAATCTACAATGCCTCCTTTAGTTTCATTAAATAATACTTGGGTGCATCGATATCCCTAATCTCTTAATCTACAATGCCTCCTTTAGTTTCATGAAATCACGAATGATGTCACTCCTCCTTTGAGTCCTTATCCTCATTCACTTGCAACCATATTCTATTCCCTCCATTCCTTCCATTGAACAACCAAATATGGGTGTTCCTCATAGACCCGTAGATCCTTTTCTTCACACTTTTGTCCATCTCTAAATGGGAAATGTTTCACTTTTTGTAAAATATTGCTAACCTATGTTGTAGCACCTAAAAAATTGAAAGTGGCATAGAACCGAGAGCATAGTCCTTCCCAATCCTTGCTCTGATATCGAATCTCTTCATGTAGATAATAAGTTTTTGAAAGAGGACCCAAGGTGTGTATAAATTTGTGAACCCACTACATCACTAATGACCTTGTGATTTTCCTTATTATTTTGTAAGTGATCACATGCTACACACAAATTTAGTCTTATCCCATATAAAGGTATTTACACAGGGTTAGTCTCATCCCATACAAATGTATCTTCTATGTAGGGTACTTCTTTGTAGCTTCTCCATCACTAGTTAATTGTTTCCATGACTCTTGTTTTTTAATGACATAAACCATATTGTCAAAGATGACACTCGGGTTTAAATCCCACAAGGTACATTTCGGTCCGTTGTGATAAGGATATAAGGGTAGATGCCCCTAGGGATAGAGGTCTACTTTGGTGTGATTCGGGACGTCTCGACCCTTGCTCAGTCACAACTTCTTGGTATATCTGCCTTGTGGGCCATTGGATATAATTTTGGTTTATAGTGGTAAGGTTTGATCCTAGGCCTAGCCTACATCACTCCAATGAGTTACTGATTCCCATGGTTAAAAAAATAAATAACACCACCTCTTCCCAAGTACATAAATATTCTTTATTTGTGGCTCACCATTGTGTAGGAATTTCCATTAGTGGTGCATTCAATGCTTCTATTAACTACTTTGACATAGTCTAAACATGCTATGTTTTTTACTTTTTTTCCGACGATCGTGTTTCTGATTGCATAAAATCAATTCCATGCCCTCAAAAACCTCAAGGCACCCAAAATATGTATGTTGAACCACTGAATTTTTCTTTTCCAACTGTTTTCTAAATTTCTAATCAATTTTTGAATGAAACCCATAAAAAAATATAAAAAATTTAGAATATGTCGATTTGTTTAAAAAAACATCTAGAAACTCAGCATCATCCCCTTTTCTATCAAAATTCAAATGCACATATCCCAAGGTTATGCACATATTACCATTGCACATTTGGGGTGGATTGCTCATAGTCTCCACATTGCCAACGATTCACTATTTTTTATAAAGTTGTGTAGAAGGAGGAAACACTCTGCCATATTAATTCCCCATCCGTTGTAGAATTAATACAGTCATCCACGTGACCAAATGTTAGAGTGTATAATTGGTCCATCTCATTAATGGCCAACTCGTCTTCTACTCGTTCCACAAAACTTCCCCCTACATAAGGTCCAAAAGCTGGACGAGACACTAATCCTCAACTTCAAAGACATTAATCAGTTCTTCAAATTTAGTAGTGCATCTACGTCAAATGCCCAATGCATTTTGATAATGTAGTTTAAGATGCTTATCACTCATTTCAATATTTATATAAATTTTAATAGAGAGTTTTTTTTGGTGAGTGGTTGGGTGGATTATTTGTTTTTTTGGTTTCAATTCTTACAAAGTGACATATTAATTCATTGTGATAAGGTTAAAACCATGTCTACCTCAGATAGATGTCCACTCCAGTTTTCCTCAATGCTTCTAGACACCTCAACCCTTATTAAGTCACAAATTGTTAATTCTTGCTATAGGTGGATTATGGCGATAGTTCGTTAAGTTGACAAGTTTGATTTAAAAATTTTACCGTTTCAAATGTTAAACATAATAACAATGTGAAAATAATATTTATTTGAATTAAAAATTATATTTTTCTTAAATTTTATTGGCTTTCAACTCTAAGACATTATCGGTGAGGTGGCAACGTACATTAAGGGTTGTGTCTCACGGCTTGAAGATTCTATTCAATTTGTTTGGTTACAATAGCAGTAACACATATGACTCACAGTGAATGAGAGATGAGATGATAACCTCAAACTTTTCACCTCATATTCTATGCGGTAATACATTGTAATCCCATAAAAGGACAGAGACATGTTGTAATCTATGTGGAATCCACATGCTTCATTTCAAGATACTTGGTCCATTTTCATTTAGTTTGGAGTTTTCTTAAAACATACTTTGTCCATTTTCAAGATACTTTATTTTCATTTGGTCCATGAAAGAGAATTATTATAAAACATTAATGATGCCTTCCACGTTTTCTATTATCACTGCAAAATAATTAAATGAAAACAAAGATGAAGCCTTGGTTATGGTATCTTGGGATGCCACTACTTGCCCTCTTTCAATCTTGCTTTGTATGGGTGCCAAGTGTGAGGTTTTCCCTGCTACAATATTGTGTTGGAGTGTGATAAACACTTCTCTCAAAACCGTTGTCTGGTGTCTGTTTTATCTCAAACTAGTTGTTTCTCTTGTCCTAGTGTGGAGAATGTATTTCCCAACATGGTGCAATGGGTCACAAGGGAAACAATGTCTCTTTTCAAACCATAGTCCACACCCGAATGAATGTTAGACAAAACTATGGAAAAATCCTCTTTGTTTATCCCATCACTTTCACCACCTATGAAATATTCGTTGAAGACTATTTTCTTCTCAATAAATGATCAAATGGTCATCAATAATGAATATTTTGAACATTTCAAGTCTACACTCCTGAGTTTTTGACAACCCCCTTTTTAAGTGATCAATAGATATAAGCCTTTTCATCTTCCCACATAAATGACAATCTGGAGTTCAGAGTTACTTAGAATTTGATTTCTTTTCCTTTTCTTCCCACGTCCTTTTTCACCATCACAGTGAGTAGTCTAGAAGGTTTATTTATGGATACAGATTTTTAATATTTATTTATGAATATAGATTTTTAATAAAATACCAACAAAATTAAATATAAAAAAAATTAATTATTGATTAAAAATAATTTTTCAGAGTCAAAGATAAATCACTCGACCTGACGGTTGAGTGGAGCGGCGTGATGCCCTGGCCCCCCGTCAGTCAGTGCTTCTTCCAAACACTCAGTTGCCTCGAGGGATGTTGCTCCATTGCTGGAATTCTATGTCGGTATGAATTACTCTTTGTCTCCATTAAAAGTTATTGTTGTGAGATGAGGGAGGAATAAAATGTAACATAATTTGGTCCGTGCAGAAACAAGAGTTGTATATGGAGAAACTTATGCTAATTATTTAAGAGGAGTGATAGTGAGATGGTGGTTATTATGACAAGTATTTAGAAATGATCCCACAAATTTGGCAAGGAATATTCAAAAGCCCTAAATTCTTTGTTTTTATACTGAAGGCATTTTTTAAAGGGGAGGTTCCTTTGATCCCTTAATTACAAGTATGCAATTCCACCTGCCATGTTACTTGTTCACCAATCCCATGTGTCACACTTATGGAGGAATATTCAAAAGTCCTACATTTTTTGTTTTTATGCCTAGGGATTTTTTAAAAAGAGGGTTTCCTTGACCTTCATTACCTATATGCAATTCCACCTGCAACTTCATTTGTTCACCTGTCCCTTGTGTCAAAATCTTGGAAGGACTTAGGAATATATGCAACTTTCCCAATCCGAGCATCCCAAGCACGTACCATGATCACCCTGCACCATGTCCTCCGTTGATGATGACACTGCAACTTGTACATTATTGTTGCCATGGAAACTTGCACTGAGCTTGTCATTGATAGAGAACCATAGCTCGATCAAGTAATGATCTCTTGGGGAATCTTCAAAATCCCATTATGTTCATATGTTTCGTGGAAAAGTTGAAATAAGGAAGAATTCTGACAACATGGTTGTCATGACTAGAATGGAAGATGGAAGACTACTAAAGCTGAAATGGACATTTTGATTTGTATGTCCCTATGCATATTCCTTTTGGAAATGGAAACAAATATATCATGTCGTTTATTGATGATTACACCAGGATGTGTTGGGTGTACTTTTTGAAAGATAAATCACAAGATTTTGAAACTTTTAAAAATTTTCATGTATGGATTCAAAATGAATCTCAGTCTCATATTGGCTCTCTTCGCATTGATAATGGAAAATAATTTACATCTAATAAATTTGAAGGCTACCTTCGCCAAGATGAGATCAAGAATCAAAACATAGTTCCATACAATCCTCAATAGAATGGTGTAGCTGAAAGAATGAACATGACACTCCTAAATATGGTTTGTTCCATGATGTTTTTCAAGAATGTAAAGTTGATGTTTTGGGATAATGCAGTTCTATGGGTAGTTTATGTGAAAAAAAGGTGTCCATCTCATGCTATTCAAAACAAGTCTTGTTATGAAATGTGGTATGGCCGCATTCCTTCGGTAAGACATCTCAGTGTCTTTGGTTCCACCTACTATGCCTTGATTCCTAAGGAGAAAAGGAGCAAGATTGATGCAAGGATTCAAAAGTGCATCTTCTTAAGGTACTCAAATACCACCAAGGGATATTGTCTTTACAATGAGATAAATAAGAAATTTATCCTTTTCAAATATGTAATCTTTCTTGAATCCTCTAAGAATGACAAAATTGTTGAGAGGCCCCTTCACCTAGTGCCCCTGGGTTTCTTCGTGATGCTCCATCAAAGAAGAGAACATATTCTTGATGCTGAGATTTCCATTATTTGAAAGCATTCTTCAACAATCGTAAGGCCCATTTTGGTACACTACTTGTAGAGTTAACAACTGAATGAGGGTTATTAGTGATATGGAAGAGGGATATCCAATTGGCCTCCTTCGTATCCATGTTTTTCCATTTCCATTGAACTCTGGATCTCATATATTGTTTTGGACTACTAATTTCTCCTCTAATTTTTTTTGTTTTTTGTTTTGGGATAACCATATGCTCCAACATATATATTTAGGGAGAGCTACCCAAAACCACTTAAATACAAGTTTACTTGTGAATTTCCTGAGATAATGATTCCCCCAATGGATAAATAAATCAGAGATGGAGGAGGGTCAGGATAGCCACTGAGATATTGTATGTTATAGTAGGATTTGAAATTGTGCAAAGCCTACCACAAGATCCCAAATCTTGCGTAACTATGGAAGAAACTACCACTATCATCTTAGTAGGATATTCCCTTGTTTTATTGATGGAAGAGGTCCACCACAAGGGAGTCTTCCCTAGTGACCTCAAGGGATCAAATATCAAGTATAGTAGCCAAACCTACCGCCCCCTATCTTGATCACCGAACGACTGGTATAGGTCAAGGAAAATAAGAGGTTTGAAGATGATTTGGTACCTTCCCATAACAAAAACACTTTATAGCATATATATAACAATTTCCAAGTCAAAGTATGCAATAAACACCTCTTTTAGACACTAAAAAAGTTAGATTGATAACCTATTGCAAATTGCAACATTAAGTCAATTTTATAACAACAAGTAATTTGTAACAACAACAATAATAAGTGCTAAAAAATGCCACAATTGACCATGGAAATTAAGCATGCAACCAATAGAATACTATCCAATTGTTAGAGGCAATTTTTGAATGAGTTAGGCCACCTTTATATGAGTGTATGCAACAAATCAAAGTGATTTGGATGGATATAGAAAACCTTTGATAAAAAAAACAAGAAATTTGTTGAGTTTGCAAGTGTTAGTGTTAGTGTAGTTAGCAGAAAGCTGAAGAGTTTTGAGAGAGTGAGTTTATCAATCAATTCACTGTGAGAATGATAAAATACTATTGCCTTTAAGGGTTATAGAGTCTTTCAAATACAACTAAGCTTGGAGGTTGGCCTTGTTATAATAAAAGATATGTGCTTGTTTTCACCATAGACAATATCTCAATATTTTCACCCAACCATAGGCACAAAGGCCACCCCCAAGCACCTTAACCTTGATAGACAAAATAATTCCGGAAGCAAACCCTATAACCAATAGCCAACCAAGGTATCATACTTCTCTCCAAATATAGCGTACCAAGCAGAGAATCCAAACCATAACCAAGGTAGAAAGTCCAAACCATAACCAAAGACCAAGTCACTACTACAACAACTGCAACTCTCCTCCAGTCATGCACACCACTTGTCCTTATGCAGTTTTTGAGAGTGAGTGAGTACAAATGAGATCTAGTGCCCTTTATTTATACAACTCCAAGTAACCTAATTGGGCCAAATTCTCTTCCTAGAGGCTATTAATTATTCTCTTGAGCCGACTTGTCTTCTAGGGTTATTACCCGGCGTTTTAGGGTTTCTTTTGCTTCCTGAAATATTCTAGTCTCGTCAAAGGTTACATGTAGAGGTTAATACCTCCTGTAGCTACCATAATATCAACACTCCCTCCTAGATGTCATGGAACAATGGGTTATCTGAGAGCTTCACACAACTCTGGTTATCACAATATATCACGGTCGAATCCAACACTTGATCAAATAGTCCATAAACTAGCTTACGAAGCCACACTACTTCCGTACAAGCATCACAAGATGAAATATAGTATGATTCTGCAATGCTGAGTGCAATTTTTTTTTGTTTCCTGCTAGCCCATTATATCATGACAAAGATCAAATTGAAACATATCCAAGAAGCACTTATTTTTTCATCTGCACTCCCTGCCCAATCTGAATTGATAAATCCATGAAGTTGTATATCATAACTCAAACATCCCACGAAGATATTTCAAGGCATGCTTTGCAATTATTCAATTCTCATGGATAGATTCCACCTGGAACTATTTTCACAACAAAGAAAATATCCATCTGAGTATTCTCCAAATACATTAATGAGCCATTCAATTGTCGATACATGGATAGGTCTAATGGATCAAACTTTCTCAACTTCTTCAGATCTGTCATCATGGGAGTTTTCCATGGATTTGCAATCCATCATCCCGGGATTCTGAAGAACCATTTTGATACACTTCCTCTGTCATAAGAAGTTTTCACCATGCTTCTGTTGTACATAAGAGGCTCTGCACCAAGTTGCTTGAATCCATACAAGGTCTTCTTCTATCTGCATACATGGGTCTCTTTATGGTATACCTCAAAACCTTGAGGTTGCTCTACATATGCTTCTTCTTCAATTACTCTATTTAGGAGAATAGTATTTACATCCATATGATGTAAACTCCAACCAATGGATACTGCAAGAGATATAATGGCTTAGGTAGAGGTATATCTGGTTACTGAAACAAGTTGTTATCATAGTCCT
Source organism: Picea engelmannii (assembly GCA_009831015.1). Taxonomy (NCBI): domain Eukaryota; kingdom Viridiplantae; phylum Streptophyta; class Pinopsida; order Pinales; family Pinaceae; genus Picea; species Picea engelmannii. The sequence goes on from ML791310.1 coordinate 185,475, forward strand.
CTCCCTCCTTTTGGGAGAACCCTCCAACCTCGAATATTCACCTTGTATCTATCAATGCTTCCATTCATAAGTAATTTTCACAATTTATCACATACATTGTTCTTCATCATAGCTTCCTTCCATTCCTTTTGCTTGATTGCTTCTAGTGGGTTCAAATCATGCTGGTAGTCTTGTGATTTTTGTATAATAACTGGTTCAATTTTGGTTGTTCTAGATTTTCTTTCTTTCTTGGAATATTCATGTTCTTCTTCAACATTGGAGTCCATGGAGTCTTCTATAAATTCCATGCCCTTCCTTCATGAAGATTCCAACTTATTCCTTTCGTCATATGAACATAAATGTAGATGGAAAACCAAGGATACTCAAGGCTTCTTGAAGAAGACTTCTGCTAGAGTCAAACTTAACACGTGCTGCTTATCATGGTTGCTACTTCTAATGAAGAACATGGACAGATACTTCATAATCTTCACAGATTCATCAATGGATCATATCTTTGGGGATTATCTCCCTCCTAATCATGACTTCATGCCTGAATGAGAAATATATAGAACTTCCTTGTTTTTGTTCTGAGGCTGCATGCTTATGGAATTTTTCAATCAATTCCCTCTATTTGAGAGATTCCATGCTACCTTCTAATGCATCTCTCTTTCCTTTCTGCGAGGTGTCACAAGCCTGTTTTGGGTTCCTTTTGATTACTGACTCCCTCTGAGTCCGACTCCCTCTGGGTTTGACTACCTTTGAGTCTCTTTAAGTTTTTTTCTATTTTTTATGATTTTTGCCCATCTGGTAGTTATTGCAAACATTGTGTCATCCTTATAAAAGTATTCTATGATAGATTCCAAAAATATTGTTCATCAAAGGTTTGTCAACATATTTCACAAGGATACCTTCTCAGAACAAGACAAGAAGCAAAAGAAAGATCCAAGACAATATGTTTATGATAGGAAATCGAAACAAAAATAAGGAAACGGATAGAGGGAATTTATACAAGCCTGGAAGGACATCTTCATGATAGCCTTCATGAAATAACCTACCCGAGACAACAAGAATAAAAATGTTTCCGATACAACATCTTTCATATGAATGATAGTTTATGGGTAGCATTACTAAGATGATCTAGTTTTAGAACAAGAAAAAGAAATATCTCCTAGAGGAGGTGTTAGTTCATATTTGCAAATAAGTACACTGATCAGTATAAGATACTAAGTACTTATCAATACTCACTTAAGTGACAATAATAAAGATGTCAAACTTGATATGCAAACCTGGAGTCTTGTTATTGTTCCACTTGGATTTATTTTCTTCTCAAACAAGTATCCTTTCCAACTTGCCCCTTATACTTTAAAAAATATGGTTTCTTGACATAAAAATAAGTTAGAGAATATGATCTCAACCTTATAAGATCTTGACTAAAGTTAGCTTATAGTTTTAACTTTGACTATTAGTTCATAATGCCATAAAGTCAAAATTGAGAGTCTATTGATCTTCTGAATGCACTGAATCCAAGATCATTTCTTTGGAAAATATCCCTTGTACATTCCATGGAAACACACTCATGCTAACGATATAAAATAAAAGAACATGTATAGGTACATACCTTTGTTATGCAACTGTGACGTTAAACCTTGGAATGACTTTGATGGACTAGAGGTTTAGTTGCTAGAGGATTGGTAAACCTCATAATGTTCCTTTTTTTAGATCTCTCTTGGGCACAACATACAATTTCTTCATACTAGGTCTTATGTCTTCATAACTGCCTTTCATTTTGACTTTTTGATTGGTCAACCTTAGATTTTGACTTGGTCAAATGTTGACTTTGACCAAAATTACAAACTTGATGGATTGGCTTGCTAAGAGTACTAGGAGGTGTGCTAGGCTTGGGTGCACTAGGTTATATAGGAATTAGGTCAAGCGATTCACTTAAGGTTCCTCAACATGAGGGTTAGGGTTTTGTTGCCGTAGAAAAACTTTGACTGCAACTGTAATTGCAACTGAGAAAATCCTTCCAATATACCTTCCAGTGGTTATACTGTCCAATGATAGTGTGGGCCCATAACCTGTTAGAATAAAATATATGTTCTCATTTTCATCATAGACAATATCTCAATATTGTCACCCAAACATAGGCACAAAGGCCACCCTTGAGCACCTTAATCTTGACAAACAAAATAATTCTGGAAGCAAACCCTAGAACCAATAGCCAAGCAATGTAGCATACTTCTCTCCAAAGCTAGCGTACCAAGCATAGTGTCCAAACCATAACCAAGGAAGAAAGTCCAAACCATAACCAAATACCAAGTCACTACTGCAGCAACTGCAACTGTCCTCCAGTCATGCGCACCACTTGTCCTTATGTAGTTTTTTAGAGTGAGTGAGTACAAATGAGCTCTAGCACCCCTTATTTATGCTACTCCAAGTCACCTAACTGGGCCGACTTCTCTTCATGGAGGCTAATAACTTAATATTAATTATTCTCTTGAGTTGACTTGTCTTCTAGGGTTATTATCCAACATTTTAGGGTTTCTCTTGCTTCCTGAAATATTCTAGTCTTGTCAAAGGTTACATGTAGAGGTTAATACCTCTCACAACTATCATAATATCAACAGGCCTACTTGAAACCAAGGGGTAGGATCTAAACCCTAAGGTGCAAGCACATTTGGGCCTTAGGTATTAGATCTTGAGGAGAAGAACTTCTAGGGTGCTAGCACATTTGGGCCTTAGGTATTAGATCTTGAGGAGAAGAACTTCTAGGGTGCTAGCACAGTTGGGCCCTAGAATTTGTTCTTCCCTTCTTGTAGCTTAAACTAGGTCAAAGATCAAAAGTCTAGGGATAAAATCCTAAAGTGATAGCACTTTAGGGATTTAGAGTTCTAACCCTAGCAAGGACAATTAACCAATTTTCATAAAAAATACAACCTTATACGAGGAAGAAGCACTTATGTTCCTCTCATAGGGTTTGACCAAACAAGAATATTCCTTGAAACAAATAACAATTTCACCATAAACATTAATAACATGAAAACAAATTACATAAATTTACTTACTTCATCCAAGAAACAAAGAGAATTTAACCCTAATTGTATAAATATCCATCAAAAATTAGAAAATCCATCCACAAGAGACCTTTCCAAGCATAGTGCATGAGAGAGAAGAGCTAGTTACCCCAAAGGGGGCGAAAATTCCAGAACTACTACTCACAAAGGTGAATGAAATATGATGATAAAATAAAAGTGAGTTTTATCCTTTTTATATGAGGATGACCTTACATATTTGTCAACAAAAAACAAAAGTGGGGTTGACCCCTCATTTAACCTTTACAAATGCTAAAATTAAAAAAATAAATCATAATATCCCACACGTGTGGGTATTAAAGGCCCTATGGGTAAGTAGGAGGCCTCCAAAGGCCATGTTTCATAAATACGGAGAAGGGTGGGAGAAAGTGATATATCCCCTCACCAAAATCACGCCATGTGTCATAAATAATCCATGTGTGCATCAAACCCTAGTCGCGTCATACCTTAGAGGGTGAAATCATCACCATAATAGGGAAAGCTTCCAGGATCCAAGGCTATCATCCAGGGTTTGGGGAGTTTCATCTCATCTCTACACTATATCTAACTATGTGTTGTTGCAACTTCCCTAATCCTGGTGAAAAATAAGTCCTGGGGTACTTTGCCCAGCCTATGGGGCTTCAATCCCATATGTGTGCCATCATACTGAATCTTCTCTTACCAAGTCCATTTGTCCATTATTTAGGGTTCTGAGGATGTGAGGACCAATGTTTGAGGGTGGTGAGTCACTGGATGACCCACTGCTCTCCATCACACATGCTAAGGTCCTACAAATAAAGGCACAATGTCTTAGGTATGAGCCTAGGACGTCCCTCAAAGAACCATGTTACGACCATCCAAAAAACACCAAAGTAGAAAACATGGTCAACCAAAGCTCATAAGAAACATTAGTCCTTAAAACATGCAAAGTAAATTGCAACTTAAGATATAATCCATTTAAGACAATTCACCTCCGTATCCCATTCAAGCATCACACTAGCCTAGGACCCCATGTGAGTTACCAAGTTTAAGTATGGGAGTGCCTTCATCTAACCCTATTAGGTGTGACACCTAGACAGGAAATAAAATAACCCAGGTAGAGGGATAGGTCTCGAGAGTGACAAGGTAAAGTAAAAACCCTTCAAGAGTAAGTGTGAAAGTGATATGGTTTAGGGATTACTTCATAGCTAATGGTGTCATTGAATCTATTTCTATGAGCGCCTTTGTGGAGGGTGCACTTACTACTGATTTACCCCATACTTACATGCTATTTTTTCCAATCCCCCTTTTTTCCTTCTTCTAGGTCCTGTTTTATTATATTTTCAAGTCCCCTTTGTAAGGTTTCAAGCCATTAGCATTGCATTTTTTTGGACCAGGGTGAGAATTGAAAGAGTAGAGCTCAAGTTTGGACCGAATTTTTTTGGTCCTCTCTTCCATGATTCCTTTCTTTCTTTAGCATAATTTTATTATTATTTTCATAGTAGCTACGAAACAATCTTTGGGCCTTCAACCCCTCTTCTCATGAGAGAATGGACCATGACCCATTATCGAAGTTTTGGTACACTATGAGAGGATCTAGGATGGAAAGTGTTAAGTATGGAGGTGAATGGAATGTTACCCTTGAGAGGGACCCCTAGAAGTACCCCTTTTCCCTTGGCAGTAAAAAAACGGGGATAGTGCATAGAAGTTGACCACTAAGGTGAAACAAGGAAACCAAACAAATTTCCCAAAATAACGATCCATTATACAACTTCAAAAAAATATCCTCATCCACATGCCCTACAAATTAAGCACAACACTTTGCATGAAATAAGGAATAACATACCTCATGGTGACAATAGCTTACCATCTCCCATACTTTGGGTTGCTTGAATGTGATGAGCCTTGGTTGACCTATAGATATAAAGGTGAATGAGGGGGGATGTTGGGATACCATATGTGGACATGATAATCATCATCATGGTCAATATCATGTTCTCCATTGTGGGTCATGAGAGACAATATCCTCTAGTTACCCTTAGGCATGGGGGGGTAACAATGCCCCCAAAGAAAATCTCCAAACTTCCTTTGTGTATTGGAATTCAATGAACATATGGCAGATGCTTTCCTCATTATTTTGAGTGAGAACACAAAGGAAGTTTATATTTGGCATGATGTCTATGTGCCAGATCATTTTCTACAAGATGGAATGAGGGTGTTGACTCTGCCTCAACAATATACTGGAATCCCTTTTTTATAGTATACATCAAGTTCCCCCATCCATGAGAATCATTGGAGAACCGACCTTTAGGGCACAACCCTGTAGAGATTGAAGAAATGTGTTAAAAAGTATTGAGAGGTTCACTCGGGGAGACACATTCTTCTAGTTGTTCCATAAACCATCAACCATCCATGTAGAGAGGTCAAAAAGAGAGAGGAGGACGTAATCTTTCATCCATGAGCGAAGAGGGAGGAGAAACTCAAGTAGAGAGTGTCTCTCTAATTCTAATATTTGGTCGTCCCAAAGATTAATTTTGTTCCCATTTCCTGGAATCTAGTTTAGTTTGGCACATATTAGATTCCTGGCAATGAGGGTGAGTTTAAAAACGAGAGATATTGTATCCACTTTTTTGTGTAGATCGACATTTTTTTATCCTGTTTCCTATGAATTATTTATTCCAGATTGCTTGCTTCCACTAGGTGAGTTTCCCACTGATCAATCTCTAAAGTAGTTTATCTCCCAATTTTGAGTTCATGAGAGTTGGCTCCCTAATTCCCAACCGTCCATGTTGTTTATCATTGGTTACCTGATTCCAATTGACCAAGTGGAATTTTTTGTGGGTCGTTTTCCCTCCTTGCCATATGAAGGTTCTTATTTTTTTTTTTTCCATTTGATTAGAGATGCACTTTGGGGATAGAAGTGCAGATCATTTGTAGATGGAGAGAGTTGTAAGAACAACTTTTATAAGAATGACTCTTGTGGATGGATTTAACATTGAGTGCCCTAGTGAGTTAATTTCTTTCTAACTTTTTTCTAGAATTTGTTGCTAGACTTGCGAGTAGGAGGATTTGAGGGAGATTGGAATCCCTAAATATTTGAAGGAGGACCAATTTTATGCCAAAGAGAATTGGAAAATATGAGCTATGGCTCTCAGGGTCCGTGGTGAAGCATTCCAACCAAAGACTTGGCATTTTTTTTTATTTACATGTCCACCTGAGGCATCAAGGAAGGAGTCCAGGAAGATTTTAAAACAAGAAGTAATGGTGATTGAGGCACCCCCCAAAAGTAGAGTGTCCAAATTGCGAATGTTTCATATTTTTGACTCCTTGAATAATTTGAAGACTGGGGAGGTTCCCAATATCATGCTCTTGCTCAAGATGTTTGCTAAGTACTTCAACCACAATGATTAATATAAGAGGTGAAAGGGGGAAACCTTGGTGGAGACCTCTTCTTGCTTGAAACAATGTTGAATGTTTTCCATTTACTAGAGGGGTGATCCATGGGATGCCAATACAAGCTGAGATCCATCTTATTAATGTTGGGTTAAATCCAAAGTGTTCCATCACCTGAAAAATAAAAGAGTTCCTAACATGATCAAATTCATTGGCCATATCTAATTTGACTATCATATTGAACCAAATCTATGTTATCAACAATTTGTCGATCTTGCATGAAGCCACCTTGATTTGGGGAGATGAGTTCGATGATAATTGTTTTCAAATAGGTGGCTATGATTTTAGTGAGGATTTTATAGGAGGAATTGCATAGGGATATTGGTTGGAAGTAAGAAAAAGAGGTGGGATTTGTTTCTTTTGGGATTAAGGAAAGAAAGGAGGAATTTTTCTTCCCCCCTAAGCTTAAAGAGCAATGAACATACCAAAGCATTCTTTTTAAATCAGATTTGATGATGTCCCAGAAGGAGTGGTAAAATGATATGGAGAATCCTTTGGTTCCAGGCGCTTTGTCGGGTTGAAGGCTCCAAATGGTTGTGGAAATTTAAGATTCGAAGATTGATTGCATTAGGTCAAGGTTCTCTTCTCTTGAAACCATATTTGGGATGTGTTCAAGTATGGATTGGATGTTTTTTGACTCTTCTTCGTGTCTCTGGGTGTAAAGGTCGGCGTAGTGGATCTGAGTTGTCGCTTTTATTTCCTTGAAATCTGTGATAATGGATCCATCTTCCCAAGTGAGTTTCAACACATTGTTTTTGACTTGGTTCAAACAATGTTACACGTTATCTTATTACAATATCTTCTCCCTAATTTTATTACATCTTAACACTCTTTTATCTAGTCCCTCTCTCTCCTAGTGCCTACCCTCTTTATTATGCTAATTTACTCTTCACATGTCATTTTGTTTGATCTCTATATGGTTTTACATCCGTTTATCCATCTAATTTATATTCCTTGTAATTTTCTCCTTCTACTCTATTTTATCGTTTCAATATTTTCTTTGAGCACAATTCTCTCTTCCTATGACATCAATGCATTGCATGAATGTTTTGAAAAATTATAATTTGAATTTTAAATTTTTTTATAAGTTAACCTCTTTTGTGATTCCCTTTTAGTTATTTTTGCTCCAAATTTTGCACTCCCCTATTCAATGTTTTGCACATTCTCAAAACTTTAAACTATCTTATTTAGCCTTTTGCACACCCTTCCTTTTTTACTTTATCTTCACCCGCATTTATCCTCTTTCACATATTAGTTTAAAATTTGCCCCCCTTATTGTTCAAATTGTTATTTTCATGTGAATTATGTAATCATTATGCAATCCTCAAATTATGTGCTTTGTATGATTGAATATGTGGTGTAAATATCTTATCCTTTTTTAATATACTTTGGTATACATAGGTTTATAGTTTTCTTGATATTCTTATATATATATATATATATATATATATATATATATATATAAATATAAATTATTTAATTCAATGAAGCATTTTATACTCAATGAAATATTTAGTAAAAAAAAATCAATTAAAGCAACCAACACAAATAAATTTACTGAACACTTTAACATCAACAAAAATATTAAACACATGGAATCAAAATGTGTTACTATATTTTTCATAAAAACAAAACAACCAAACACAAAAATAATCTAAGCACTAAAATATTAACAACATGAAATCAAAATGTGCCACTATATTTTTCATAAAAACAAAACAACCAAATAAACAAATAATCCATTCATCATTTTAACATCAATACCAATAATTTCAAATAAAAAAATTATCACAAAACTTTTCCATAAAAACAAAACAATTAAACTAAAAGCATTTATTAAAAGAACATAAGAGATAAAGGTCAATTAACCCATATAAATAATATACAAAGTCTTTTCAGATAACATCAACTAAAGTACCAATAATTTCAAATAAAAAAAATACCACAAATTTTCCATAAAAACAAAACAATCAAACAAAATGTATTTATTAAAAGAACATAAGATATAAAGATCAATTAATCAATATAAATAATGTACAAAGTCATCTTTCAATTGAGATCATGTCAATAACTATTAGTAGGTCATCTCTATTTTTGGGCATCTTAAATCATTTAATTGTTAGGTTTGAATTGAAAATATTGAAATTTTATCCATCAATAACTCGAATTGGTTTGAGAAACTTCTTTCTCCTAAATCATTTAATTGTTAGGTTTGAATTGAAAATAATGAAATTTCATCCATCAATAATCTTAGTTGGTTTGAGAAACTTCTTTCTCCTAAGTCATTTAATTGTTAGGTTTGAATTGAAAATAATGAAATTTCATTCATCAATAAACCTAATTGGTTTGAGAAACTTCTTTCTAACCTTCATAAATGGAAAGAGCCAAGATTAATAACTTGTGATCATAACAATGAGATGGAGAATATCAACTATAATACCTTTCACACTGCTTCCAAACAAAACTTACTCCACAATATCATAACAAATCAAGAGTCAAAACTATGAAATTGCATAGAGAAAACAAGAATGTTAATTGGGAACTCCTACCCATAATGTCATGCTCAAGTGGTCAATATTTTGTCATGAATATAATGATTTGCAAGTAACATGTTGTGGTCTAGATAATTCCTAGTGAAGATGAGTTTGTCTTGCAATTTTCTTTCTTTATGTGTGAAGATAAAGATTATTTGATACAAAAAAAGGTACACAATGTCTATATACCATTATATAAATAACATCAAGGTCAAGCACAGTAACATCTATGAATTATACTACTAAAGATTACAAATAACAGTAAATTATGGCATGTGTCACCCACAAAGCTATACCCCCTATCTATATACATGATACAACAAACTAATAAATCACACACATGGACTGATCTTTATTCTTATGGTTTATGCTCTACTTGATAATACATCCCTCCCAAAATTCATCCATATTTCATAGTGTCAATTTTGTTTGGTATGTGTTATATTCTTTGCATGTGTGAGTGTGGACACGTTAGATATGACAACTGCGTCTGACGATCCTTCTAGTAGTGCTCTGTGTGTTGTGTGTGTTGGGCGCTTTCCTAGGGGGGTCTCAGGGGGGGCAGGTATGCCCCCCCTAGTTACGCACAACATTCGGGGAAACACTCCAATTTTTTTTAGCGGTTTTGTAAATTAATCCTGGATTAAGGGATTAGGGTTTTGGTATCTACGAAATACCTAAAAAAATTGTATATATATTGTATGGTGAATGGTGAAATTCGATATAATGAATATAAGAAAGGTTTTCCCGGTTGAGGGTTTCCGGTATAAAATCTCTGTGCACTCTGTGTATGAGCCATTGATTAAATTCTATTTTTCTTAAGAATCTATATGCATTGCTTTACTTCACAGGTTTACAACTTACATGTGGTATCAGAGCTCGTTTTTGGCTTCAGAGGGACGCCTTTGTTGTTGAGGGTTTGGCTCGGTCTTGATAGATCAAGTTTATCTTGGGTCTGTGATAAACCTGGGTTTAGTGGGAGATTTTGTAGTGGATATTTGAGTATAGAAAGAGGAATGACGATCTCATCTAGAATCGAGATAGATAAGTTCAACGGTAAAAACTTTGAGCTATGGAAGCTCAAGATGGAGGACCTTCTTGTAGACAAAGAACAATGGATCGTTGTGGATCCTGGTACACAACCTACTAGTACACCATATACTAGCACACTGACTACTGGTACACAACCTACTAGTACACAAACTACTAGTACACCAACTACTAGTATGTCGAAGGAAGATTGGGAAAAGTTGGATAGAAGAGCAAAGATTACTATTCGACTCTGCCTGGCAGATTCAGTTTTGTTGAATGTCTCGGGAGAATCTACAGCCAAGGAACTATGGGATAACTTGGGGATAATTTGTATCATCTTAGGATGGAATGTGGAGATTCTGTGACAGAACATCTAAATGCCTTTAATACTCTGGTAAGTCAACTTGTCTCTATTAATATTACGATTGCAGAAGAAAATAAGTGTATTACTTTTATATGTTCTTTGCCAGACTCTTTTGATAATCTAGTTGTAGCAATTGGTAGTACCACTCAATCTACATTGAAGTATGAGGATGTAGTTTCATCCTTGTTATATGAAGAGAGGAGGTGGAAAAGCATGGATAGTCATAGCACATATGCTTTATTTGTAAGAGGTCATACCCAAGACAGGAATCCTAGTAAACCTTCGGGGGGGAGATCTAAATCTACAGGTGGATATAAGTCTCCAGGAAAATCTTTGAGGAAATGCTGGAAGTGTGGTAAAACAGGGCATTATAAGAAATATTGCAAGTCTAAGAAGGTTGATAAACCAAAGGGATATGATAGTACCTCTTCCATAGAGGCGAAAACCTCCACTGAATAAGGAGGTGATGTTTACCTAGCATCTACAAGTACACATGAAGACTATGATGTATGGTTAATTGACTCAGGTGCATCATACCATATGACTCCTCACAGGGAGTGGTTCTCTAAATATGAAAAATACGATGGTGGTGATGTATTCCTAGGAGATGACTCAGCAGTAAAAATATTGCGACATGGAAGGGTTAAGTTGCTGGTAAAAGATGGAAGGATTATAAATCTCCCTGGGGTTCTGCACATTCCAAAACTAGCCAGGAGCCTAAGCAAGATGGATGATGCATGAGTGGATATTGTATTTGGAAAGAACACTTGCAAGATGGTACGATGAACAATGGTGTTGATGAGGGGAGTTCAGTGTGGAACTCTATACAAGTTGTTGGGAAGAACTTATACTAATGGGTGTAACAGTTCTGTTGTCCCTGAATAGAGAAACAAAGAAGACAAGACCAATATTGTCCCTAGAAAGAAGACCATGTTGTGACATCAAAGACTGGGACATATTGGAGAAAAGGGCCTTCAAACACTACATGGTAAAGGTATGGTTTAAGGTATGTCTAATTGCACTCTGGATTTTGATTTCTGTAAACATTGTATATATGGTAAACATAATCGAGTAAGATTCCCATCTGGTGCTACAAGGGCAAAGGGGATCTTAGAGTTGATACACAGTGATGTGTTTGGACCTATTCCTGTTCCATTCCTAGGTAAATCTATTTATTATGTTTCATTCATATATGATTTTTCAAGGAACACATGGATTTATTTTCTCAGAAAGAAATATGAGGTATTTGATAAATTTAAAGAGTTTAAGGCTCTGGTAGAAAATCAAACAGAGAAGAAAATAAAGGTATTGAGAACAAATAATAGTGGAGAATTCTGCGGAAATCAATTCAAAGAATTCTGTAAGAAGTGTGGTATAGCAAGGCAGGAGACTACTCCATACACTCCTCAGCAGAATGGAGTTGCAGAAAGGATGAACATGACACTGATGGAAAAATCAAGGAGCATGCTCAATGGTGTCGGGATAGGACAATAATTCTGGGCAGAGGCAGTGGGTACAACATGTTACCTGGTCAATCGATCGCCTTCATCAACGTTGGATGATAAAACTCCACACGAGGTATGGTCTAGAAAGAAACCCTCTCTTCAACATCCTAGAGTGTTTGGTTGTGATGCTTATGTACATGTTCCAAAGGAAAATAAGAGTAAGCTGGATAAAAAGGTTGAAAAGTGTATCTTTATTGGTTATAAAGATGGTGTGAAAGGTTATAAACTTTGGAACCCAGAAACCAAGAAGATTGTTTACAGTCGAGATGTTGTGTTTAGAGAGGTAAAATATGTGTCCAAACATGAATTCCTACTAATGCAACATGAACCTGAGAAAATAGAGCTTGAGTTGGATGATGCAAAATCTGAATCATCTGAAGAAGAGGAAGCAGAAGAAGAATAAGAAGAACCTCATACCCCAGTATTGAGGAGATCGGTGAGAGATAAAAAGAAACCAAAAAGGTATAGTCCACCTGATTTCCATTCCAATTTTTCTTTTTCTATTACTGATGATGATCCTAGAACTGTTAGGGAAGCAGTGAATTCAGAGGATAGTAAACTCTAGAAGAAGGCCATGGTTGAAGAAATGGATGCCTTGGATACGAATGAGGCATGGGATATAGTTGAGTTTCCAATTGCAAGAAAATCTATTGGTAGCAAATGGTTGTTTAAGAAGAAGTTTAATGCACAAGGTAAAGTGGAGAAATACAAAGCTCGGTTAATAGCAAAAGGTTATTCCCAGGTAGAGGGAATTGACTTTGGTGATATTTTTTCTCCTGTTGCTAAGTTAAATTCTATTAGATTTATTTTATCTATTGTTACTGCTTTTGATCTTGAAGTAGAAAATATGGATATGAAGACAACATTCCTACATGGGGATTTGGAAGAAGAAATCTACATGAAGCAACCAAAAGGCTTTGTAGTGAAGGGAAAGAAAGAGCTGGTCTGTAAGCTAAAGAAGTCACTATATGGTCTGAAGAAATCACCTAGGATGTGGTACCAAAAGTTTGACACATACATCCTTGGATTGAGATTTGTAGGAAGCAGGGTTGATCACTGTGTATATTCCAAACAGGTTGGTAATCACTTCATTTATGTAGTGTTGTATTTTGATGACATGTTGTTGGTAGGAAATAAAATGGATGTTATCAAGGAGGTGAAATCGTAGCTATCCTCCAAATTTGACATGAAGGATCTCGGTGATGCTAACTTCATTCTAGGAATGGAGATTAAAAGAGATTGTGCAAAAAAGAAACTCTGGTTGAATCAAAGAAAATGTGTTGAGACGATATTGCAGAGGTTTAATATGCATGGAAGTAAATCGATCAAGGTTCCTATTCCTATAGGTGTAAAGTTTTTTGTAGATTAGTGTCCCAAGACACAGGAAGAAGAAGAGGACATGTCCCATGTTTTGTATGCCACTGCAGTTGGTAGTTTGATGTATGCAATGGTCTGTACTAGACCGGACATTGCACATGTAGTGGGAGTTTTGAGCAGGTATATTTCAAAACCAGGGAAGGTGCATTGGACAATAGTAAAGAGGGTCTTCAGGTATCTTCATGGAACTACCAATTATGGATTGTGCTACCAAGGAAGACCAGGATTGGACAGAGTGCTGGACATACATGGATTTGTTGATGCAGAATGGGATGGAGATCTGGATCACAGAAGATCTACAAGTGGGTATGTGTTTAACCTATTTGGAGGAACAATCAGTTGGATGAGCAAAAGACAAGTTGTAGTGGCACTTTCAACTACAGAAGATGAATACATGGAAACCATTCATGCAAGCAAGGAAGCAGTATGGTTACAAATATTGTGTTTAGGTATTGGGTTGGTACAACATGCAATGATATTAGATTGTGATAGTCAGAGTGCAATCTTCCTGACAAAGAACCCAACTTATCATTCAAAGACAAAGCATATTGATGTTCAGTATCACTTTGTGAGAGACATGGTTGAGGAAAAGAAGGTTTTGTTGGAAAAGGTTGACACTTTGAAGAATGTTGCAGATTCATTGACAAAGTCTGTAAGCATAGAAAATTTCTCCTGGTGTAGAGTAACAATGGGCATTAGTACCCTGTATTGTTGACTATATAATCCCCTGGACCCCTGGTACTGATTCTCTTCCAATTGCAAGGCTTTCTGTAGATCCTCTGCCTACGTCTAAAACTTCTATTGTCGTAATAGATATTTTAAGTGTGGGAGTAGTGAGTTGACAAACATGTGCTGATGCTGCATGTCGGTCATGAGGTATTTTAACTTTCCTTTTAATCTCTTGAATCTTTGATCAATCTCCCATACCGATTCTCCTAGTTTCTGTCTTATTTCAATCATCTCATTCATGTATTGATCCTCTAAGCTTGGCTTCTGGAACTCATTGATCAGTAGTTTCTTAATGTCGTCCAGTGTCCTTGTCATTCCAAGAATGTTGTTCGTTTCTAGACTCATGTACCAGTCTAGTGCACGGTCTCTTAGCGTGATCGCTAGTTGCGCGAGTTTAGTGTCTTCATCAGTGATATGCTTTGCTTCCCATATCTTTGTGCAAATGAACAGATGTTTCTCAGGGTCTTCTGCTGCTTCTCCTCAAAACTCTGGTAATCTTATGGTGGGGTTGTGTCATGCCTTTCCAAATAGTGAGCTATTCACTCCTCCGCATGGCGTATATAGTTGACTAAGGTTTCCTGAACTGGCTCCTCCAGTTGTTTCCCTTTGTGTCGATGTACTTCCTATTGTTGGACTTCCTTCGAACTTTGGTTTTCTAAACAGTGGTTTTATTTTTGGTGTATTGCTCGCACATGGGTTTATGGGTTCCACACTGACATTAATATTGAAAGGATGGATGTCTTGTCCTCCTTTTCTTTGGCCTCTTATTTTCCTTTCATATGCAGCGTGTAGGATTTCCTCAATCTGCAGCATAGCCTGGAGATCCTCTACCTCTTCCTCGTTGCTGGCCAAGCCCTCCCTCTCGTCTATGGCTCTCTTCTTGGTATTTACCTTATGTTGGTAGGGTTCTCCGCTACACGTCGTTCCTGATGACGCCAAGATCCACTTGAGTTTGTCGTCATCCATCAAGATCGGGTCCAAGGGTTCCTCCTCCTTCTTCTCTGTAACCTGCCTTCCTTCCATTCCTCCTTTCTCTATCAGTGCTTCCCCCCTTCCCCCATGCACGTAGGGAAGTCTAGCTGTCTGATTCCATTGTCATCACACCCTTGTTATATAACAGTTTCTTGATAGAAGTATATAGTGATCAGATGTACCTTCCTCTAGGTCCTCATAGGAACTCTTGCTCGACTGCGCTGTAAGACTTTGTTGTGTCTACCGCGAATTCTGTGATAAAGCCTACCACAATAATATCAAGCCAAAAGTCGACTGCGTGGGTGAATTTGTTGTTCGCCTATTGCAACTATTGGATCTGTACTGGGGTCCAATATAGCTATCGAATCCAATTCGTTGCATGAGTATCCTTTAACCTTAATATCCACTCCTGTAGTATATGTGAAAAATCACAGAAAAAAAATTCATGTAGATCCGTAAATATGTATTTATCCAGGTATTTACGCGGTGTGATCTTGAGGTTTCTATTGTCTTTTTGTGCAAATTCTAGCTCTGCGGTTCTCAACCAGCCCTAAATTTCTTCTCTTGTGGGGTTCCAAGGTCTCAGAATCTCCTTTTAAGGGTTCATTGTTCTTCCTCCAGTTCTTTATTCATTCCTTCTCATTCACTCAGTCCTTTGTTGTTCCTCTTAACACGACAACATAACCATTTGTTGGCCTGATTTACTTCCGTTCGGGAGTTATCTGAGTTATTGACATAGGGTTCATGTCATTTGGGGTTCCAACAAAGCCTCTAAAACTATCGACCCTCCTGGTAAACTAGAAGGCAACACAGCGCTAGGAAGCACTGCACAGTCTCACCTGAGATAGCTTTAAATGGGTGGTTGTAAGACTCAGGTGTTTACAGCCTAGTAAAGATTAGGGAATGAAGGGGTTTCTTGGATGGGGTCAGATATCATGAGCCGTAAAGGGGAGTACCTATTCCTTGGATTCGCATACGAATATCCCATAATTCAATTAAAGTTCACTATAAACAAATCCATAACCAAGTAATAATTCATTCATCAAGTCTAACCATCAATTGTTGAAAGAAAGAAGACCCATGCATACATTTAACATATTACACAAGAATTACCATGGTTCACCCCCTCCTGGGCTACATCCACAAAGATTTGGCTCTTGGCTCTTGTATTATGATAGTTCTGCAATTCTGGCGCCTCACACTTACAATTCTCCACAAAAACTGGGTAAGATCTATGTGAGGCGAACTAGATCAGACCAGGCTCCACGTCTTGTCGTCTAATCCTTAGATCTACCTCTCCTTGGGTATCCCTTTCTCAATAGCTTACAAAATCAGTTCGTACCTCTCAGAATATTACATAGAAAACCTGCTAACAACGACTAATGAACTCTCCTATATGATACTACCATATCTATATTTATACATTTCGAGCTCTTCAACCTTCTTTCCGAATATTACAAAAACCCTAACCCTTCTTACGTTAGGTATTTTTCCCATACGCGTGTTGCTCCTCCTCCAGTTGTTGCTTTCCTTTGTGCATGCTTTCTTGCATGCATGCGTGCTACTCTTCTACCAGTTGTTACTTCAGTTTTTTGCACGCTTTCTTTCCCACAATTGTTCTTCTTTCCTCTTCGGCCTGATGCCAACACCATTCCACAAATCTTGGAAAGATAAAATTTTTCTTATTGCAGCCTCTTCACCACTGTAGAAATCTCTGATTGCCAACCCCTTCACGGTGCCTTCTCTTGCCTTGTAAAATCTCCTCTCAATGCTCTTGAAGTAGTCAGGGTTTGTCTTTCTATAACTTTCCACGATTCCTTTTTGGAGTAAAGCACTTATGATTTTTACTTTATTGAATTCTCATTAATGACTTTATGTCATTGAAATTCGTACCTCCAATTAGGGCCCACTTATTCCTCTAATGAAGTTTATTTAATAAACTTTATTTTCAATTTTTCAAGTTGACTTCCTTTAACAAAAGTGGATTGTGTTTTAATTTTTTTAGGATGATTTTTGATCTCTGATCCATGAAATATTTATCATCTCATCTTTCCAACGAGTCTTCTTGAACACATTTTGGAGTTCTGGATCTCAAGTTATAATCTTGGGAAGTTGAGGTTCCAAGCAAATTTATCAGCAAACCATGAAAACATAGTTGATTTTTCTTTCAATTCCTGAGAGAGTAATGACCATTTTCACCTCTTGAAACCTATTCCATCGTCTAAATGTGGGGTGAGAGAAAGAAAAAAGGGGATGTAATCCCGCACCGCAAGAGGGAGTGAAATAAAACTAATGGAAATGGAGTGTGGAGTGGGGGGAAGGGGTGAGTGATCCTACAAAGAAGAAAAATAAATTAAGTAAGGGAAGTGAGAGAGGGGTATGAGAGGTGGAAAATAAAAACATTAAATATGGGGATATGGAAACAGGAAATTCGGAAGCAAGACTAAGTATGGAATGGAAAAACGAAGAAAAATAAGTGTAAGTGTGGTTCCAAGAACATAATCGAGGTTATGAGAAAATGAGTGTGGTTCCAAGAATATAATCATGGTTCCGAGAATACAATCGTGGTTCCAAGAAGATCTGAGTTGTGTTGTGCATGGAAAAAGTGTTTTTTGGGCGGTTAGACAAAAACATGGATATCTTGAGAAAACTGACTCAGATTTTTAATCCGTAAAATGCATGACGAAGCTGAGACTGAGGGTTATGCTATGAACTAATAATCATTCAAAATTTCTTTCTTTTGATATCAATTTTTTTTCCAAGAGCGGGAAATGTAGGTGATCAAAATTTTTGATCAACAATAGCTTATATCTATTGTAAATTATTCACTCTTTGAGAATGGAATAAAATTAATACAATTATTTTCATTCTACTCTCTTCTCTTTTCTCTCGCAAGCTTTGTGTGTTCATTTTCTACTAGCTAGGTTCCCTGTGAAAACTTTACTTGGTATTAGAGTCTTAATAGCTAGGAGAAGGTGCATAAGAATTTTTATTTGCAGGTACAGGAGGAAGATACAGTAAGATAGAATGGAGTTTCCATTGGAAATTCTTCTTACGCCGCACAATTATTTGGAGTGGAAGAAAAATATTCTACTTCTTCTTAGAAGTAGAGGCTTATACCAAAGAAACATGGCAATAGAAGTAGAGCTTGATTTTGTTGAAGAGAAACTTGATTTTCTCAATAGACAAGACATGGCTCTTGGAATTATTTGCATATCTATTTCTCCTTAACAACAATATCATGTAGAGAAATATTGCATGTACAAGGTTAACAAGATAGAGCCAATAGAAAATCCACCATAAGGTCAAGCATTTCAGTTTGAAGAGCCTTCTACACATGTATTTACACAACTTTTTGTTCCATTCATTGGAGATGATGTCTACTCCATTTCAGATATTTTTTCTAAATCACATGAGGAATATATCATGCATGCATATTAGGAGCCACATGTAGACACTTTTGCATGCACCATGTATGCATCCAAGGAGCCACATGCATACAAAAAATTGTGCATTTTTATTAATAAAATTGATGTTTAAATTAATGTAAAAATGGGTTTAGCACCTTCAAATACCCTTATTGCAACTAGATTGTGCAATGTTATCATCTAATATATATGATTCCATCAATCCAATAATTTATTTTCAAATCTCATGCCAAAAACACTGGTTCCCTGTTAAGCCCTAAATGGTAGCTCATTATCCGTTAATTAGGGCATATTACATTAGTAATGTTATTTTATTTATGTCGGCTTGAGTCCATTAGTTGTAATTGTACCTCCTAGTATCCTATATATACCAAGGAGACATTTTCATTTAGAATCATCTTGTATTTGGACATTTATGTGGGGTATAAGGAGGTTTCCCCCTCAAAGAGGCTTATTACCTGAAATTCTCTCTTTTTCAAGGCGTTGAGTACTTATTCTGAGGTTTTTCTATGCTATATTGATATTTCTTTCTTAACATATGGTATCAGAGCTCAAGGTCTTGGGGTTTCACTGCTACGTCTGAGACACCTTGGAATTTTCAGTATAACTTTTTTTCTACGATGTTTCAGAAGGAACCCTTAGGAGTATATTTAGTAGACGGATCAAGGTACGTCGATTTAAAATATTACCTCATGAGGCATTATACTTTAGGAGATACAACTTGTGTAAGATAGGGTTCTGGAATCATCTTGAATTGAGTCATCACAACATTTTCGCTATAAATTTTTTTATGTAATGTTTCAGACGCTGAAATCCAGAGAATATTCACATAAATTATTAATTTATTTGTGATAAAAATTTCAGCTTCTGGGTCATCTTAAATTTGTAGATAAACCCTATGGAAGATAGGGTATTTGACTAGTCCTATTAACTAGTCTCAAGCAGGTGTTCCGGGTAAAACAATCATAAATTATTCCTAGAGTATCCAATTTGAGTGAGACTAGTTGCATTAGATAGTGGACAATCTATAGTATTTTTGGTACAAGCTTCAAAATTTTATACCAATTATTTTGTGTGGGACATGGTATACAAGTGATATCTCCTGGAAAGGCCAAAAATCAGCAAGTTGTGGGGAAGTTACCATAAATGCTACTTGGAACATCCAATTTTGATCAGACATGTGGCATTGCAAAGAAGAAATATCATAGAACTACAAAAAAGAAAATTTCATACCCAAAAGGGCTAAAATTTTGGAGATACAATAAAAGAAAGATTGTCTAGCAGAACCACCTCAAAATCAAGGTTTAAAGTAATACTTGGCCAACATTCCACCAAAAAAGGGAACTTCTACGCCAAATAAGCCCTTATATAGTCCTACTTAGACTCTTGATGAAGGTGAAGAAATGCATAGGGACATAAATTATTTACAAAAGAAGACAGTAACAAAAGATTAGCTACAAGAGATGATGGATTCAATGGAAGCTAATTTGGAGGAAATAAATACTAAGATGGATGGTTTAAAAGGGGAGATCATGGAAGGATTGAAAAATTTCCTAATATAGAGGACTCCTGAAAGTGAAAATGTATCCCATGAAATTCATGACGAGGACACAAGGAAGATGAATCAATAATGGAGAAACTCTAACGTTGGGTTGAACACCAACCAATTTCTTAAGATAGATATGAGGAATTATGATGGCAAGGACCCAATCACATGGATACTTCAGATAGAGCAATTATTTGATCTACATAATGTGCCACATACACAAAAGGTACGTATTGATTCTTTATATTTAGAACCCAATCAATTTGTGTGGTATCGATGGATTTGTTCTCGCAAATCACTCGTCACTTGGACAATTTTCATGGAAGAAATGATAGCACACTCTGAGGATACAAGGAGCAATACCTTCTTTAGCCAATTGATAAATCTCAAGCAAAATGGTTCAGTTATAGGGCACATTGAGAAATTCCAAAGATCGAATATAAAGGTAACAAATATTCCAGATGAGCACTTGATTGATGTATTCATAGGAACTTTAAGGGATAACATTCAACATGAGGTTCGTATTGGGGAACCCAAATCATTGGAGAATGCATTTAGGGTGGAAATAAATGTTGAAAGTAAAAATATGGCTATGGATAATAGAAGGAGCATTCCTAACATCTATCGAGAGAATAATGTTCCTTCTTCTAAAACACCTCAACCTACCAGGTTGACACCTCACCAATTGGAGGAAAGAAAAGAAAAATGTTTATGCTTTCATTGTGACAACAAGTACAATAAGGGACATAAGAGTGTCGAGAAGAAATTATTCTACATAGATTGTGAAGAGGAAGAAGAACAATAACAACAACAAGAACCATCTCAAGATGAAAATGTAGACGTGATTTCTCCTGAAGAGTTGACTCCCACGATATTGTGTAATGCATTGGCTAGAATTAACACTCCTCAAACCCTCAAGATTGAAGGATATATCAAAAAGAAAAAGGTAATAGTCCTAATTGATTCTGGTAGTACTCATAATTTCATTCAAAATAAATTAGCCAATGCTCTCAATTGCTTTGTATATCCAACACCAGAGTTTCAAGTAATGATTGCATATGGAGGAACTATCAATTGCTTAGGAAAATGCAATAAGATCAATCTTACTATGGGGGAATATGTAACAAATAGTCCAATGATTTATATACCCATGGGTGGTGCTGATGTTGGTTACAATCATTAGGAACAATGGATTTTAGTTTTGAAAAAATTTTCATGAAATTTTCATTGGAAGGAAAAGAAATCGAGTTAAGAGGTATCACAAGGAAACTCAGTAAGGTGATAAGCTCCAATGGCATGAAAAAATTATTGAAAAAGGGGCATCAAGGTGTAATTGCACAACTATGATCACTAGATTTTCAAACATCTAAGCCATTTATTCCCCTATATCTCCAAGGGATCATTGATAAGAATTCCAAAGTATTTGAAGATATTCCCAAAGGTCTTCCACCCACTTGAAATCATGATCATGATATTCACCTAATTCCTGGGAGTGTTCCTCCTAACATCAGGCCATACAGATACCCTTATGCCTAGAAGAGTGAAATTGAGCGCATTGTTGAATAAATGTTAGAGTCTTACATTATTAGACCTAGCCAAAGTTCTTACTCTGCACCGGTGGTAATGGTATTCAAGAAACATGGCTCCTAGAGTATGTGTCTAGATTATAGAGACCTCAAAAAGATCACTATTAAAGATAAGTTTCCCATTCTTTTCATTGATGAATTGTTATATGAACTACATGGAGCAATCTATTTCACAAAGTTGGATCTCCATTTAGGGTATCATCAGATTAGAATGAAGGAAGAAGATATCCCAAAAACAACGTTCCGAACTCATGAAGGCCATTATGAATTTTTGGTCATGCCTTTTGGCCTTACAAATGCACCTTCCACATTCCAAGGGTTGATGAATTCCATTT
>ML791310.1:207537-217886 GCA_009831015.1 Picea engelmannii
AAATGTTTCTTTGGGGTGAAGGAGGTAGAGTATTTGGGTCATATTGTATCTCATGAAGGTGTCAAGGTAGACCCTAACAAGATTAAGGCCATGATGGACTGGACGATTCCCAAAACATTGAAGAATCTTAGAGTATTTTTGGGATTGACAGGTTACTATTGTTGGACATAGTGTCATTGATGTCAGCAGACGATGTCATTGATGTCAATAGACGATGTCATTGATGTGATGATAAGTTGGTATGATGAATTGTCATTGATATCAATAGTATTATGGTTGATGTCAAACAGTTGGACGATGTGCAGAGATAAAATCTCAGGAGGGTTAGCGAAAAAATATCAAAGCTTGGAAGAGATGGCACGATGAATTGCAGAGAGTGGAAGAAGAACTAAACAACTCGCTAATTATAATCCCCCATTCGGTCTAGATTGTCAGATCTCATAAACTCAAATATTGATGACTGTGGTTGATCCAACAAACGATTAGATTAATTTCGATTAAATTGTGACCATCAGATGCGCAATCGCCATATCAACGACAGGAATAGATTTTGGAGATCGAAAGGAGAATTAAATATCATGTTATTTCCAATCCCACAATCATTCAGGACCATAAGATCTTAAAGATTCGAAGATCGACGATTGTGGTTGAGTCACCAACAATGCACAACTTCAATTTACGGAGTTTGGGGGACGCGTTAAATCACTCGCAAGGTGTGGTTTTGAAATCATCCTCGATCGTTAATCTGCTTCGAGAGTCTTCGCGACCGTTGGATCACCTTAAATGGAAGGATAGGATAAGCGGGGAAAAACGATTGAGAATTTGATTATCCGAATATCCTTTAGCTGTCGGATCACTTTAAGTGGAAGGAAAGGATAAGCAAAGATGGAGGGTTGTTAGACTTAAACCAAGGCAAAGAAACATCGTAGACAGATCGAGCCGTCGATCTAAGATCTTTATAAAACAAACATAATTCACTTCGGGTCTAAAGATGTGAGGAGGTTATGCTTCGAGAATCTCACTTTGGAAGATTTGTGAAATTGAGATATCGAAATACCCAAAGTCCCGAAAGCCAAAATTCTGAAGTCAGTCTCAGCCGTCGATTTGAGATACCCTTCAGATGCTATTCTGATCATTAGATCAAGGAGATGAATATGTGTCACATCAGGAAATCTACGTCAGCATACCACGTAAGCAAGGACATGTAACAAACCACGTTAACAGACCATGTAAGCAAGGACACGTGGCACAGTAAGATAATGACAAGTGTCAAGTTGAAATCGGCATTTTAGGTACGTGCAAATCAAGAATCAAAGTGACATGTGACAGACACTCGGCTCATGCCACGTCATCAAGTGACATAAGAAAGTTACGTCACTACATGAGTTTTACTTCAGGAGTTTCACCACCATCAAATGCCCTAAGTCTTGAAGTACCGAATGCCGAAGTCTCGAAGTGGACACGAATCGTCCAATATGAAGATCATTTCGATTGTATTCTCAGTCGTTGATCATATTACAGTGGAAGGATAGTGTAAGTAGAATAGCCAAAGTCCCAGATTAAATGGTGGCCATCCATCTAAATGCTTGATTAAGTCCCAGCTGTCGGATTAAGCAATGAAAAGATAAGTGTAAGTATTGAACATGACCATTGAGCTGGTTATGAGAAATAAAAGTGAACCGTCTGATCTGTTCGACGAAATCTTATTCGAAAATTTGAAAATTTGAAATCCTGAAGTCCCGAAGTCCCCCACAGTCATCCATCTCATTAGGGGATTAAATTGTGATCGTTGATTTGATAAGCGCTCAAGCACTCATTTGGCCTAGCGTCTGGTCACCACCATTGGTCATATGTAATAAGAGATTAAGAAGGAAGGATATAATATGTTGCTAAATTGACAAGCACGTGGTTTTGTATCACTCGATCACATGTAATGGTTTGAAGGAAGTGCCTCTGCAGAACTCATTTTCTGCAAATAAATGCATAGATTCAAGATCGAGTTAAAATGACGAAATTGATCCATAACTGTGATCAATTTATGAAAAATCCTTCAGGATAAAATGTTAAAACAATGATTATGGTTAAGTTAAACGAAGAGGTGCGATGGTACAAATAAAGGGACATAGTATATAACACTCACGCCATTTTGAAGAATATATAAATGAGAAATAGTGGTGAGAAGAAAGTGTCTTTGTAGTTCGAATCATAAGATATATTAAATCATAGGAGCATAGAAAGATGAAATAAAGACTTGATACATAAGTTTTTTCCAGATTCAGAAAATAAGGGTGGTTGGGTGGTGCAAGGGTAGGTTGGTTCCTATAGAGGGAGTTGGTACTTCCTTGTCAGTTGTAGCTGACTAAACAGGGGGTCGTAGCCTCCTACCAGTTGGTGCTGGTGAACAAGGGTGTGGATGCATCCTGATTAGTTGGTGTTGATTGAAAAGGAAGAATATATTCCTTCTATGTAACATGTAAAGCAAATGTTGCAATTAATAGAAAAGCATTTGTGGTTTTTCCCAATTGGGTTCCACGATAAAATATTGTGTCAAAATTCTGTTTGCATAAATAAAAGAAAATGATAAAATTATTGTGTCACTGGATCACCTCCCCCCCCCCCTCTCAGTGAAAGGATCTGATCCTTCAATTGGTATTAGAGTGGGTCTCTTCACAAAAGGTTTAAATCACTTGAAGAAGAATATACATCAGAATGGATCAGCAGTTGAAGATGTCATAAAAAAACCCCCTATTTAATGGTGACGACTATGTCTTCTGGAGTGTTTGAATGAAAATCTATCTAATGTCCATTGGACTGGAAGTATGGACATTAGTTGAAAATGGATATGATGTTCCAAAAGCCACGCCCATAGAAGCAAAAGGCATGAAAATTTTTTGGGAACATGCAAAAGCCTTAAACACACTACAAGCTGTACTGAGTAAGAAAATCCTTGCTAAGGTACTAAACTGTAAGAATGTAAAACGAATCTAGGATAAATTGGAAACTATATATGCAAGAGCTACCAAGGTTAAGAGGGCCAAACTCCAGAATCTCAAAGTACAATATGAAGGCCTAAAAATGAAAGATGAGTTAAATATCTCTGAGTACTTCGAAAGAGTTAATATTATTATTAATTCAATCGGAGGATTAGGAGTAGAAGTATCAGACAATGAGCTAGTTGAAACAATTCTAAGAACACTACATGTTCTATACAATCCTAAAGTGTCCACTCTTGAAGATCGAGAAAATCTAGATAAACTCACCATGGATGAATTGTATGGAATCCTCATAGCCTATGAGTTAAGATTAGGTCATGAGAATCTCTCACAAGGAGAGGTAGCCTTCAAGGTACTCAAGAAAACAAGCAGTAAATCGAGTTAAAAGAAGAAACTATAAATCCTTTTCACCTCTACAAGAAGGGGACCTAGAATGCTTCAGATGTCATAACTATGGACATAAGGCCATCAATTGTAGATTAATGGAAGTTTCAGAACAACCAAAGTTCATTAGAGATAAAAAGAAAATTTGGAGAGAAAAACATCAAAAAGGGAATGTCTTATTGCCTTAAAATCCCAAGATAAAAAGACCTCTGGTATGTTGACAGTGGGTGCTCAAAACATATGGCAAGTAACAAGGACAATTTTTTAGACTTAAAGAAACAAAAGGGTAAAGTTACATTTGGTGACAATGCTTCAGGTAACATAGTTGGGAAAGGCACTGTGAGTTTGGGGAAAGACAAAGCCAAAAATGTGTTGTTGGTTGAAAAACTGAAACCTAGTCTATTAAGTGGCAGCCAAACCTGTGATCAAGGTCACTTCTACATCTTTGATTCCCAGAAATGTGAGATTAGGAGAGAAGACACGGGAAAATTGGTTGGTACTGCTTCTAGAAATCCCGAAAATGTATATATAATAGATGGAAAATTGAATGAGGAATGTCATATAAATCTAGTAGATGAAAGTTGGCTATTGCATAAAAGGTTGGGGCACATTAAATTTGACAATCTAGTAAAAGTCAGCAATCTTGGTGCAGTAAGAAACTTGCCAATGATCATAAAGCCCTCAAATACTATGTGTAGACACTATCAACGAGGGAAACAAACTAGAATAAGGTTCAAAGAAAAAGAATACACAAATTCAAAATATTTAGCTCTTGTTCACACTAACCTATGTGGACCTACAAGGACCAAGAGTTTGCAAGGAGAGTCCTACTTTATGTTTTTCATTGATGATTTTACTAGAATGGGTTGGATATGTTTTCTCAAAGAAAAATTAGAAGAACTTAACAAATTCAAAGCCTTTAAAACCCTTGTTGAAAATGAAAAGGAGACAAAAATAAAATGTCTTAGATCAGACAATGGTGGTGAGTTCACCTCAAAAGAGTTTTATCTCTTCTATGAAACCCATGGAATAAAAAGACAATTTCCTGCTACCAGAACACCTCAACAAAACAAGATTGTTGAGAGAAGGAATAGAATAGTTCAGGAGGCTACAAGGACTATGCTCAATGAAGCAAAAATGTTTGATGGATATTGGAGGGAAGTTGTGAGCACAACGATATACATATTGAACAGAGGTTAGCTCAGGATTAGTATTAATTAGACCCCTTATGAACTATGGTTTGGAAGAGCTCCATCAGTAAAATACTTCAAGGTCTTTGGAAGTAAGTGCTACATCAAAAGGCTGGATGAGAATATCAGAAAATTTGATGCTAGATCTGATGAAGGTATCTTTATTGGATATGCCTCTACCAAAAAGGCATACAGATTCTACAATATTAGATTACATAAGATTTTTGAGAGTGCAGATGTCAAGGTGGATGATCTTAAAATAATAAGGATCAAAAATCAAGAGACCATACTTGATAGTGAAGATGAAGATGCTGATGAGTCAGTTGGTACACAAGTAGAAGAAGTGGAAGAGGATAAATAATAAAGGGAAGAGGATGATATGGATACTAGTGAATATGAAGAGGATATTCAAGAAGAAGAGATAAGAGAAGAATCCCCAAGAAGAGATAGAAAGACACGCTCTAGAATGACTCAAAAGAATCATCCTGAAGAACTGATTATTGGAAATAAGAGTGATGGAGTGCACACAAGAAGACAACTGTTGTATCAAACATAAATAACAATTTTGTCACATATTGAGCCCAGCTCAATCAAAGAGGCATGTAAATATGAGAATTGGGTCAATGCTATGAATGAAGAATTGGACCAGATTGAAAAAAATCAAACCTAGGAACTAGTTCCAAGACCAAAAAACAAAAATGTCATTGGAACTAAATGGGTGTATAAAAACAAAATGAATGAGAATGGGAAATTAATCAGGAACAAATCCAGATTGGTATGTAAAGGATATGCTCAATTTGAAGGACTAGACTATCAAGAAACCTTTGCATATGTGGCCAGATTAGACGCAATTAGGATGTTCCTAGCCTTCTCCAGCTACAGAAAATTTAAAGTTTACCAAATGGATGTCAAGTCAGCATTTCTCAATGGAAACTCAGACGAATAAGTCTATATTGAGCAACCAGAAGGGTTTCAATTAACTAACAAAGGAGACTATGTCTGTAAACTAAAGAAAGCACTCTATGGGCCAAAACAGGCACCTAGAGCTTGGTATGCAAGGCTAGATTCTTACTTACAAAAACAAGGCCTCAAAAGGGGATCAACATACAAAAATATTTATTGTAAAATTGATGGTAATAACATGATGATTGTGGAAGTATACGTTGATGATATTGTATTTGGCAGTGATGATGAAAAAATGAGTAATGACTTTGCCAGGATCATGCAACAAGAATTTGAAATGTCTTTGCTTGGCGAGTTGAATTTGTTAAGACCTAATATTGGCCCATTACCCCTTAATTGGGGCATATTACATTAGTAATTTTATTTTATTTATGTCGGCTTTATTCCATTAGTTGTAATTATACCTCCTAGTCTCCTATATATACCAAGGAGACATTTTCATTTGGAATCATCTTGTACTTGAACATTTATGTGGGGTAAAAGGAGATTTCCCCCTTGAAGAGGATTATTATCTGAAATTATCTTTTCTTCAAGGCGTTGAGTACTTATTCTGAGGTTTTTCTATGCTATATTGGTATTTGGTTCCTAACATATGGTATCAGAGCTCAAAGTCTTGGGGTTTCGCTGCTACATCTGAGACATCGTGGAATTTTCGCTATAATTTTTTTTTCTACATCGATTCAGAAGGAACGGCTTGGAATATATTTAGTAGATGGATCAAGGTATGTTGGGTTAAAAATTCATCTCCCGAGGCCTTATACTTTCAGAGATACACCCTTTTTAAGATAGGGTTCTAGAATCATCCTGAATTGAGTCATTGCAGACTTTTTGCTATAAAAAAATTTCTGTAACGTTTCAGACCTTGAAATCTAGAGGCTATTCTTATAAATTAGTAAGGTATCTGTGATAGAAGTTGCAGCTTCTCGGTCATCTTAAATTTTTAGATACACCCTATGGAAGATAGGGTATCTGACTAGTCCTATTGACTAGTCTCAAGCAGGTGTTCCGGGTAAAACAATCATAAATTCTTCCTAGAGTATCCAAATTGAGTGAGACTAGTTGAATTGGATAGTGGATAGACCGTAGTAGTTATGGTATGAGTTTCATAATTTTATATCAATTATTTGTGTGGGGCACGCTATACAAGTGAGATCTCCTGGAAAGGCCAAAAAACAACAAGTTATAAGGAAGTTACCGTAAATTCCACTTGGCACATCCAATTTTTATCAAACCTATGGAATTGAAGAGAAGAAATATCAGAGACCTATAAAAAATAGAATTTCATACTCAAAAGGGCCAAAATTTTGGAGATACAATAAAAGGAAGATTGTCTATCAGAACCACCTCAAAATCAAGGTTTAAAGTGATACTTGGCCAACATGCCACCAAAAAAGGGAACTTCTACACCAAATAAGCCTCCAGACAATCCTACTTGGACTCTTGATGAAGGTGAAGAAATACGTAGGGACATAAATGATTTACAAAAGAAGACAACAAAAAAATATGAACTACAAGAGATGATGGATTCAACAGAAGCTAAGTTCGAGGCAATAAATACTAAGATGGATGCTTTAAAAGGGGAGATCATGGAAGGATTGAAAAATTCCCTAATACCGAGGACACCTGAAAGTGAAAATATATCCCATGAAATTCATGATGAGGACACAAGGAAGGTGAATCAAGAATGGAGAAACTCCAACTTTGGATTGAAGACCAACCACGTTCCTAAGATCGATATGAGGAAGTTTGATGGAAAGGACCCAATCACATGGATACTTCCGATGGATCAATTCTTTGATCTACATAATGTGCCACATACACAAAAGGTATGAATTGCTTCTTTATATTTAGAACCCAATCAATTTTTATGGTATCAATGGCTTTGTTCTCACAAATCGCTTGTCACTTGGACAATTTTCACGGAAGAAATGATAGCACACTATGAGGATACAAGGAGCAATACCTTCTTTAGCCAATTGATAAATCTCAAGCAAAAGGGTTCAGTTACTGAGCACATTGAGAACTTCCAAAGATTGAATATAAAGGTAATATATATT
Source organism: Picea engelmannii (assembly GCA_009831015.1). NCBI lineage: Eukaryota > Viridiplantae > Streptophyta > Pinopsida > Pinales > Pinaceae > Picea > Picea engelmannii. The sequence continues at coordinate 215,125 of ML791310.1, forward strand.
CCAGATGAGCACTTGATTTATGTATTCATAGGAGCTTTAAAGGATAACATTCAACATGAGGTTCGCCTTTGGGAACCCAAATCATTGGAGAATGCATTTAAGCTGGCAAGAAATGTTGAAAGTAAAAATATGGCTATGGCTACTAGAAGGACCAATCCTATCATCTATAGAGATAATAACGCTCCTTCTTCTAAAACACCTCAACCTACAAGGTTGACACCTCAACAATTGGAGGAAATAAAAGCAAAAGGTTTATGCTTTAATTGTGATGACAAGTATAGTAAGGGACATAAGTGTGGTGAGAAGAAATTATTCTACATAGATTGTGAAGAGGAAGAAGAAGAAGAACAAGAACCATCTCAAGATGAAAACATAGAAGCAATTTTGTTTGAAGAGTTGACTCCCACGATATCATGTAATGCATTGGCTAGAATTATCACTCCTCAAAACCTCAAGATCGAAGGATACATCAAAAAGAAAAAGGTAATAGTCCTAATTGATTCTGGAAGTACTCACAATTTCATTCACTATAAATTAGCCAAAGCTCTCAATTGCTTTGTATATCCAGCGCTAGAGTTTCAAGTAATGATTGCAGATGGAGGAACTATAGATTGCTTAGGAAAATGCAATAAGATCAATATTACTATGAGGGAATATGTAATGAATAGTCTCATGATTTCTATACCCATGGGTGGTGCTAATGTTGTACTAGGAATCCAATGGTTACAATCATTAAGAACAATGGATTTTAATTTTGAAGAACTTTTCATGAATTTTTTATTGGAAGGAAAAGGAATTGAGTTAAGAGGTATCACAGGGAAACCCAGTAAGGTGATAAGCTCTAATGGCATGACAAATTTATTGAAAATGGGGCATCAAGGAGTTATTGCACAACTATGCTCACTAGATGTTCAAACATCTAAGCCATCTATTCCTCAACATCTCCAAGGGATCATTGATAAGCATTCCAAAGTATTTGAAGATATTCCCAAAGGTATTCCACCCACTCGAAATCATGATCATGAAATTCACCTAATTCCTGGGAGTGTTCCTCCTAACATCAGGCCATACAGATACCCCTATTCGTAGAAGAGTGAAATTGAGCGCATGGTTGAAGAAATGTTAGAGGCTGGAATTATTAGACCTAGCCAAAGTTCTTACTCTGCACCAGTGGTAATGGTATTCAAGAAAGATAGCTCATGGCGTATGTGTCCAAATTATAGAGAGCTAGACAAGATCACTATTAAATATAAGTTTCCCATTCCCATCATTGATGAATTGTTAGATGAACTACATGGAGCAATCTATTTCACAAAATTGGATCCCCGTTCAAGGTATCATCAGATTAGAATGAAGGAAGAAGATATCACAAAAACAACATTCTGAACTCATGAAGGCCATTATGAATTTTTGGTCATGCCTTTTGGCCTCACAAATGCACCTTCCACATTCCAAGGGTTGATGAATTCCGTTTTCAAGCCCTTCCTTCTAAAATTTGTGTTAGTATTTTTTGATGATATACTAATCTATAGCAAGTCTTGGGAGGATCATGTGCGACATGTTGACAAGGTGCTACAACTACTAAAGGAGCAACAACTATATGCCAAACCATATAAATGTTTCTCTGGAGTGAAGGAGGTAGAGTATTTGGGTCATATTGTATCTCATGACGGTGTCAAGGTAGACCCTAACAAAATTAAGGCCATGATGGACTGGCTGATTCCAAAAACAATGAAGAATCTTAGAGGATTTCTGGGTTTGACAGGTTACTACCACAAGTTTGTTCGACACTATGGAAGAATAGCAACACCTTTAACGACACTAACTAAGAAGGATGCATTTTCATGGAATCCAGAGGAAACTAAATCTTTTGAACAACTTAAAGAGGTGATGTGAAAAGATTCTGTCTTGACCACTCCAGACTTCACAAAAACCTTTATTGTGGAATGTGATGCCTCAGGAAATGGAATTGGTGTTGTCCTAATGCAAGAAGGAAGGCCCCTGGATTTTGAAAGTCAACCACTCAAGGTAAAGGACTTACACAAACCCATTTATGAGAAGGAAATGATGGAAATACTACATGCATTGAAGAAATGGCGTCCTTACCTAATAGGTAGGCACTTCAAGGTCAAAACAGATCATGATAGTCTTAAATACTTCTTGGAACAAAGACTATCTTCAGAAGAACAACAAAAATGGGTAACCAAGGTATTGGGTTATGATTTTGAAATCATCTATAAAAGGGGGAAGAAAAATGTTGTGGCAGATGCACTCTCAAGAAAGGATGAAGATGTTGAGGCCTTTCTCTGTGCTATCTCGATCATCCAACCCGATTGAATAATAGAAGCAATGGATGGATGGAAGAATGATGAAAACGTGTGGACTCTCATTCAAAGGTTGCAGCATGATTCCAGTGCATCAGATACATTTACATGGAAAAATGATTCACTATGGTACAAAGATCGCTTATATTTATAAGAACTCCCAACTCAAACAAAAGGTACTATTGGAATTGCACACCCCTCTAGTAGGAGGGCACTCGGGATTTTTGAAAACCTACAATAGAGTCAAAAAGGATTTTTTTTGGGATGGCCTTAAAACTAATGTTCAAAGGTTTGAGGCAGAATGTTTGGTTTTCCAACAAAATAAGGTGGAAACAATTAAGACCCCAGGTCTTTTACAACCATTAGCCATCCCAAGTCAGCGTTGGGAGGAGGTTTCCATGGATTTCATCACAGGGTTACCGAAGTATGAAGGAAAGA
>ML791310.1:229291-239793 GCA_009831015.1 Picea engelmannii
GGCTCTGATTCCATGTTAATGTTTATGCCATTATTATAGTTCTTTGCATTTCATTAGATAAGAGCATAATAAGAACAAGATCACTGAGAAATACACATTCACAAGAGACACAACATTTATCCTGGGAAACCCTCTAGGGGAAGCAAACCCAACACAAACTTCCTTATCATAAATAGATTATACAATGTTCAAGAAATAACTCAAACCAATATAGAAAGTCCTCCCCAAGAGATCCGTCACTCTTCTTCTCCTCTCTCCAATCGGTAATTGCAGCTTGCCTCATAAGAGAATGAGCAAGTGAGTTGTCTGTTTGAAGTGAGGCGCTAGCCTCTTATTTATACAAGACTGGAACGTGTGAAAGGTCACAACTGGCAGGGTTGACCTCTCAGTCTGGGTGGGTAAACCCACCTTTAATTAATTCTGGGTCTTCCATAATAACTACTGGGGCCGACTTCTTATTCTGCACTTTGTAATTGTCCGATGACGAATCCGCAAAAGGGGATTTGGTCCTTATACAATTACCAACATGATTAATCCTCAATGGGGATTAATCCAATAAAAAAAATAATAATAATGACATGATTAATCCTCAATGGGTATTTAATCCAATAATAAAAATAATAAGAATGTTCTTCACAGTTACATTATTTCAACAAGAAGGAAGGCCCTCGTCTTTTGAAAGTCGACCACTCAAGGGAAAGGACTCACACAAACCCATTTATGAGAAGGAAATGATTGAAATAATGCATGCATTGAAGAAATGGTGTCCTGACCTAATAGGTAGGCACTTCAAGGTCAAAACAAATCATGATAGTCTTAAATATTTCTTGGAACAAAGACTATCTTCAGAAGAACAACAAAAATGGGTGACCAAGATATTAGGTTATGATTTTGAAATCGTCTATAAAAAAGGGAAGAAAAATGTTGTGGTAGATGCACTCTCAAGAAAGGATGATTATGTTGAGGCCTTTCTTTGTGCTATCTTGATCATCCAACTTGATTGGATAATATAAGAAAGGGACGAATGGAAGAATGACGAAAAAGTGTGGACTCTCATTCAAAGGTTGCAGCAGGATTCCAGTGCATCATATACATTTACATGGAAAAATGATTCACTGTGGTACAATGATTGTTTATATTTATGTAAGAACTCTCAACTTAAACAAAAGATACTATTGGAATTGCACACCTCTCTAGTAGGAGGGCACTCAAGATTTTTGAAAACCTACCATAGGGTCAAGAAGGAATTTTTTTGGGATGTCCTTAAAACTGATGTTCAAATGTTTGTCGCAGAATGTTTGGTTTACCAACAAAATAAGGTGGAAACAATTAAGGCCCCAGGTATTTTACAACTATTAGCCATCCCAAGTCAGCGCTGGGAGGAGGTTTTCATGGATTTCATAACAGGGTTACCAAAGTCTGAAGGAAAGAGTGTCATCATGGTGATTGTTGATAGATTCATGAAGTACACACACTTTTGTGCACTCTCTCATCCCTTCAAAGGCAGTACAGTTGGCACTGCATTCATGGAGATAGTTCAAAATCTACATGGCAGCCCAAATATTGTTGTACGTGACAGAGATCCCATCTTCACTGGAAATTTTTGGACACAATTATTTTCTTTTTGGGGATTCAATTAGCTCATTGATCATCCTATCATCCTCAATCTGATGGAAAAGATGAGATAGTGAACAAATGTCTGGAAGGCTACCTTTGTTGCTTTGTCTCTGATAAACAAACACAATGGTTCAAATGGTTACCCTTGGCAGAATGGTGGAATAACACTTCCTTTCACACTGAAAAAAAAATGACACCATTTATGGCACTCTATGGATACCACTCTCCTTCCATCACTTCTTCTCTAAAAGAAAAATCTAAGGTTCAAGAAGTGGAAGATCACATTGAGCATCAACAACAAGTTCTCCAAATCTTAAAGGACAACCTGACCATGGCACATAATCACATGAAACAACAAGCAAATCAACATCGTAGTGAAAGAAGCTTTGAAGTAGGGGATTGGGTGTTTTTAAGACTACAACCATACAAACAAATTTCCCTCAAGATGTAATATACCAGATATAAAAAGTATGCATAATAGAAATAAAATGCTAGAAATGGCAGAATAACAACAATGTAACCAGAATAATTACCACAATAACACTGAAATGATATAAGAATAACAACATAAATAACACTTTGATTCTGAGAGCAATTCTCACGGACTTCTTCGAGGGGGCAACCTCTAGTCAAGAAGAGCTCTATTACAATAATCTCCAAGCTAGGGTTCTCATACCCTCGACTCATATTTATACTAAATATGTCTATCAAAAGAAACATCTAGAGGAAGATCCTTCTTGAAGCAGAAGATTCTAATAGGTCTTCTTACATTCGACTTATTCTATTTTATTTCAAGGCCTTATTAATATTGACCTTTATTACATCTGAATATATTGTTCTACCTATGTGTGGGTTAGGACCCTAACATGTCCTCCACCTTAAAAACAACCTTGTCCTCAAGGCTTGAGATGTGGAAATTGCTGCAGAATGGTAGCTGGTTCCCAAGTGGAATCTGTTGGAGTTGTATATTTCCACTGGATTAACGCTTCCTTGATGGTTCTCTGATGCAGATGATGCTCACGCTGGTCCAAAACTGATTGTGGTTGTATCCAAATGGATCCTTCTTCGGTTAACTCAGGAAGGTTGGTTTGAATTTGGCACTTAGTTCTGATCACCTTCTTTACGCAGCAAACATGAAAAACAAGATGTAGCTTCGAATGACTGTGCAAAGCTAACTGATAGGCCACCTTTCCCACATGCTTGAGAACTGTATAAGGACCATAAAATTTGGGTGCTAGCTTCTGATAATGCTTGGCCTTGAGGGAGTTCTTCTTGTAAGGTTGCAGGCGAAGAAACACCTGATCCCCTTCTTCAAATTGACGTTCAGAGTGACCTTGATCTACTTGTTGCTTCATACGATTCTGTGCCATGAATAAATTCTCTTTGAGGGTATGGATAATAGACTCTCGAACTATAAGTGTTTGGTAAACCACCTAGACCTTCGAGACACCAGGTAAGTATGAAAGAACTGAAGGTGGATTATGTCCATATACCGCTTCAAAAGGAGTCATGCATGTAGTTGTATGGTATGAAGTGTTGTACCACCATTCAACTAGGGGTAACCATTGAGCCCATTGATTTTTCCTTTCCGAGGAAAAACACCTCAAATATGTTTCTAAACACTTGTTGACAACTTCTGTTTGACCATCAGTCTGGGGATGATAAGTTGTACTGAGATGCAATTGGTTTCCTTGTATCTTGAACAATTCTTTCCAAAAATTTCTTATGAAAGTTGGGTCGCGATCAGAAACAATAGAGCGTGGCATGCCATGAAACTTGAAGTCCTGATCCATGAAAATTTGAGCCATTGTGGATGCTATAAACGAGTGTTGAAGAGCTCAGAAATGGGCATACTTGGAAATGCGATCAACAACCACCATGATGACTAATTTATTTCCTGATTTGGGTAAGACTGTAATAAAATACATAGAGATGTCCTTCCAAATAGCAGGTGGAATCGAGAGCGGTTGTAGTGTGCCCGGATATTTGACTGTTTCTCCCTTGTTACATTGATACACATCACATTCGATGACAAAATTATGAATGTCCTGTTTCATACCATCCTAGAAAAAGGAACGTTTGACCCTGTCATAGGTTTTGGTGAACCCTGAGTGCTCCGCTGTCGGTGTAGCATGAAGCTCAGAAAGTATCATGGATTTAAGCTTTGATTGTTTAATTAAATACAAACAACCTTTGTATCGAAGCTCATCATGGAGCCAAGAGTACCCTGGGGGAGCTGGAGCACTGGACTGCAATTGTTGGATCAACTGCAAATTTTGGGATCTTATAGCCATTCCTGGTGGATGGCTTGGAGCTAATCTGGAACAATGAAGGAAAGAGAAATAAGGGATCCTTCATCTTCATATTTGTGGGAAAGTGCATCCGCAAACACATTTTATTTTTCTTTCTTGTAAATGATCTCATAATCATAGCCAAATATCTTAGTTACCCATTTTTGTTGCTCCGGGGAGGAAATGCGTTGTTCTAGAAAATACTTGAGGCTTTGATGGTCTGTCTTAATTTGGAAGCGTTGCCCCGATAGATAAGGGCGCCACAAATCAACGACATGCAGAATAGAGAACATTTCATTTTCATAGATATATTTGCCCAGATTTCTTTCAGATAGTTGCTTGCTGGTAAAGGCCAAAGGTCGACCCTCTTGCATACGAACAACACCAATTCCTTTCCCTGAAGCATCACATTCCAAGACAAAGGTATTTGTGAAATAAAAGGGCTAGGACTGGAGTGGTGCACATGGATATCTTCAAGGTTTGAAAAGCTTGAGCAACAGCTGGAGTCCAAGTGAAAGAGTTCTTTTTAGGAGAGCAGTGAGAGGTGTTGCAATCTTTTCATAATTCTTAACAAACTTGCGATAATAACTTGTTAAGCCCATAAATCCACACAAGATTTTGAGAGTCTTTGGGTGAGTCCAGTCTTGCATAGCTTCAATCTTTTTAGGATCCGACCTGATGTCATCCTTTCCAACCAGATGACCCAAGTACTCTACTTCTGAGGTGCCAAAAACAAATTTAGACTGTTTCAGAAAAAATTGGTGCTGAGAGAGTAGATGGAGAAATTGATCCACATGAGCCAGATGTTTTGTCCAGGTCTTGCTATAGATTAGGATATCATCAAAGAAAACTAAGACAAAATGATGGAGAAAAGGATGGAATACATGATTCATGAGGCTTTGGAAGGTGGAGGGGGAATTACACAAGCCAAAGGGCATGAACAAAAACTCATAGTGGCCCTCATGAGTTCTAAAGGAAGTCTTGGGAATGTCTGCCTCTTTCATACGTATTTGGTGGTAGCCCGAACGAAGATCAAGTTTAGTAAAGAATTGGGCACTACTCAGTTCATCCAAGAGGTCATCAATGTCAGGAATGGGAAGTTTGTCTTTAATGGTAAGTTTGTTGAGGGCATGGAAGTCAGGACACATTTGCCAAGAACCTTCTTTCTTCAGGACCGTGACCACATGAGAAGAGTAGGGGATCATACTAGGGTGGACAATGCCAACATTAAGGATTTCTTGGACCATTTTCTCAATTTCATTTTTTTGGGAAAAGGGGTGACGATACAGATGGATATTGGGAGGAAGGCTTCTAGGTATAAGGGGAATGGAATGGAATGATCATGAAAACCACGTGAAGGAGGGAGTCCCTGGGGAGTGGAAAAGACCACTTGATGTTTAGAAAGGATGGCTTGGAGGTATTGCCGCACCAAGGGTGTTTCTGTTGCTTGTATGGCATGGAGTTTAGCAATAACACCAGAATGACCCTTTTTGAGCAGCTTTTCTATGCAATGGGAACTAATGATCTGAGGTGAACCAGTGGTGATGCCTTGGGACTTATATTGGTGAACCTCCTGGTCAAATTGCATGGTTAATTCATTAAAATTCAGAGAATGGGACCCAAAGTCTTTAGCCAGTCTGTACCAATACAATGTCACAATCACCCATGTCGATAACAAACATATGAGATTTCAAGTGGTAGTCACCAATTTGGAGACACACATTTTCACAATTCCCTCCACATTTCATGGAGCCACCATTGGCAATCATGATTTGAAAATTATTGACGGCATGGATGTAGCAATGAGTTTCTTGGGAACTGAGGCAATGAATAAAATTATGAGTTCTTCCATTATCAACTAGAATGATGACCTTCCGATGCTTGATGTAACATATTAGCTTGAGGGTTTGGGGAGCAGAGAAGCCAGTGAGAGCATTGAGGGAAATGATAGGTTCTACTTCGGGAGGGTCTGGGGGAGGGGTTATGTCGGGGGTTTCAGGTGACTCAAACACAAGGGAAGTTTCAATATCCTCTTCTGAAATATCCTCGGAGATTTCCATAAACAACTTTTGTTCCTTACACTTGTGGCTCGGGAAATATTTGTGATCACAATTATAACAAAGGCCTTTGAGTTGGCGTTTAGCCACTTCAACCCTGGTCAATTTTTGGATCTTTAGTGGAGCGGAGGGAGTAGTGGGATTTACTGGTTTAGGGCGAGGGATAAAGGAGGGTTTCTGGTTTTGAGAAGATAAAACTTGTTGTGATTCTTTATCTCTTTTAGTAGCCTCCACCCAAATCTGAGGCTGAGCCATGAGGACATGGGCCTGAATATCATCCTTGAGGCCAATGATAAAACATTCTCAGAAAAAGGCATCATACATGCCCTCTGTCCAAAAATCCATGTGCTCAAAGGCAGCTATAAAGTCTTCCACTGTTCCTGATTGTTTCAACTTTTTCAAATGGCCCAAATGGTTGGTGTCAGTGTCAAAGCGTTCATAAATCTGTACCACAAAATGTGTCCAAGAAATATACCCTTGACGAGAATTTTTTCTCCATTGCCACCATTGCCAACGTTCTTGATCTAGATGGAGAACACCATACCAGAGTTTGGCCAAGTCATCTGTAATGTCGTATAGAGAGAAATAATGTTCCATTTGGGTTACCCAACCAGTGGGGTCTGAGCCAACAAATTTGGTCACATCCACCCGTGGAAGGCGTAGGTCATGTTGAAAGTGATGGTTCTAAAATTTATGGGAATGAGAGAAAAGGTCACCTTCAGTATGTGGAGGTGAGGAAGAGGAAGGGTTATCTGTAGGGATATGCGGTTTGGTGCAGTGTGTCGAAAAGACAGATTCAAGCTGGGTGGTGAGGTCTTGTTTTATTTCCTCCATTGAGGAATGCATGGTTGTATTGATGGCGACAACATTGGCACTAAGTTGTTTCACTTCTTGTTGGGTCTCGATGAGACTAGATTGCAAGGTGTTGAAGAAAGCTTCCAAGTCTTGGCCATGGGTATGGGCTATGAGGATGGGGGAACTGAAAAGGGGTGGGCGAGGTCGAAATTTTTTCCTAAAAATGATATGGATGAATGTGATAAGGGAGAAGAGATGAATCCAATGGAATAGGTCTCAAATAATGGTGAAAAAATTTCTACACGTTTTTTTTTTTTTACACCTGCAGAGTTATACTCCAATCTGAAGAATACTACAAGGAGGAAATGCCCAAATGATTAACCAGAAATAAATGTGTATTTACTTGGCAACGCGAACACAGTTGCGCGGCAATAGATCTTGTCTATTTTAATTTGTTTATGTTTCTATCCCCAAGGGTTAGGTATTCAAGGGTTCTACAGACAAGGGTTTGCCCTGTGCTATAGCTCTATGATATACGTGTGGGGTCCAACAGTAGTACTCATCCCAATATCTCAGGGCATTAACTAAGGAGGATAGACCGTACCCTTATCCGTACTACTCGACTACCTAGGTACTAGAGAGTATCTTCCCGAGTGTTGTTCTCGGTGGCACTATAGTAGTCAGGCGACCGAACGGTTTATCTAAAGAGGGCTTCAGGAAATCTAGGTTGATCCGTACACAGGTGTTGTCTGATGCGCTACCACTCGAAGGGGTACCAACAAGGGTTACAAGGGTGTCCAATAGATGTGCACTTAAGAACCACTTGTATTTCCTACGTGTATTAATCCCTCAACCGCGGGTTTATGTGCGTAATGACAGATCTCTGTGGCTTAAAGATGCTTGAATATGTCTCTACCCTAAAAAAAAAAATTACCCACAATTTCTGCCATGGAAAGTGATCTGATACCACTTGTAATATACCAGATATAAAAAGTATGTAGAACATAAATAAAATGCTAGAAATGGAAGAATAACAACAATATAACCAGAATAATCACCACAATAACACTGAAATGATATAAAAATAACAACATAAATAACACTTTGATTCTGAGAGCAATGTTCACGGGCCTCTTCGAGGGGGCAACCTCCAGTTGAGCAGAGCTCTATTAAAATAATATCCAAGCTAGGGTTCTCATACCCTCGACTCCTATTTATATTAAATATGTCTATCAAAAGAAGCATCTAGAGGAAGATCCTTCTAGAAGCGGAAGCTTCTATTAGGTCTTCTTAAATTCGACTTATTCTATTTTATTGCAAGGCCTTATTAATATTGACCTTTATTACATCCGAATATATTGTTCTACCTATGTGCGGGTTAGGACCCTAACACAAGCAAGCCAAGAAGGATAATAAATTATCACCAAAGTACTATGGCCCTCATAAGGTGTTGCAAAAGATTGGTACTATGGCATACAAATTGGAGTTGCCTGCATCTTCACGACTACACCCAGTTTTCCATGTTTCATGCTTAAAGAAGGTTATAGGTGACAAGATCCCAGTTCAAACTATATTTCCAAAACTTGACGAGGAAGGAAACATCATATTGGATCCTAAATCCATCACTGACACAAGAATTCACTAGCTGAGGAATAGATCCATTTCAGAGTATCTCGTTAAATGGAGGAAACTATCGGTTGAAGATTCCACTTGGGAAGATGAGTCTTTTATATAGAAGCATCTAGAGTTACTCAAGAATTGCAAACAACACTTGTCTCAAGGGGAGGGGCATGTTAAGCTCTAAATAGTGGCTCATTACCCCCTAATTGGGGCATATTACATTAGTAATGTTATTTTATTTATGTCATCTTGAGTCCATTAGTTGTAATTGTACCTCTTGGTCTCCTATATATACCAAGGAGACATTTTCATTTAGAATCATCTTGTATTTGGACATTTGTGTGGGGTATAAGGAGGTTGCCCCCTCGAAGAGGCTTATTACCTAAAATTATCTCCTTTTCAAGGCGTTGAGTACTTATTCTGAGGTTTTTCTATGCTATATTGATATTTGGTTCGTAACATTTCCCCTCCCACTATTTTGAGCTAAGGGAAAATGAACATTTCATAGAATGTTTGTACCATTTCCATGTTAAATCCCAATTTTATATATGTTTATGTTAGTATCCAAAATTAATGCACTTTTTGTAAAGTTGACACACACAAACACATGTGCAATAAATAACCAATACTTAACACCCAAATATTGAAATTATTTCCAACACTTTTAAGTGAAACTAAATAAAGTTAAATTTGTTGTAGAATTAAAGTAAAAACAACACTCAATAACTAAGTGTTTAGTTCATTGATATTCTACATGAATGCATGCACTCTTCAAACTAAGTTTGAGCACCTTCCCTTGATCACCTACAAGTCAATAATTCCCAATAAAAGAAGGTGGTATGCCAAATTGAAAGTACTTAAGAACTCATATCCCTCTTTCACCAATGAACCAGATCTTCACACTCAAAATCCCTAGAACCAACGGTATAACTCCTCCCAAACATAAGCTGCATGATGTTATTCAATGAAGTCCTTCACAAAATCTCATGAATTTTAACAAAATCATTAAGCTATGAGTGTTTCAAGAGCTTAATAGACTTCAACTTGGAGTTCATCAAGGTCCACCTTTGGGAGTCAATTGTTGAGATTCTTTGGGGAGAGAATAGATGTGTGGTTCTGATTCCTTTGAGATTTATGTAGTATTCACTATATGGAGTGAACCCAATTTCTTTATCAAACATGTGTTGGTAAGGAGATTTCTTGTTGCGTGTGTATGCCAAACTTAAGTTGTTGAGGATCATATCATGTTAGGTAGCTAGAGAGGTAGTGGAGGTCATTCAATGTAAGGTGGAATAGGTCCACTATATTATTAAATAAGGCCCACTATGGTATAAATGTAAGAGGACTTCTTAGAAGGTGCTACTTCTAGAATATTCCTCCTCTATAATGTTCAATGTTAGGTAGCTAGAGAGGTAGTGGATGCCATTAAATGTAAGGTGAACTAGGTCCACTATATTATTAATTAAGGCCCACTATGGTAGTTAGGTATAATAAATGTAAGAGGACTTCTTATAAGGTTCTGCTTCTAGAATATTACTCCTCTAAAATGTTCATAGGTGATGGTAGCACTATATAAAGGGGTTCAAGCTGTTGAACAACTGAGAGGGGAGGGGGGGGATGAATCAGTTGTTATTGTGCTTAAATAATTATGCCCATTTTAAATTCTTTACATAACACTAAATGACGATCAAAATAATGCAAGGAAGTAAGCAATAGAATATTCAACATCAATCACACACATGAAATATACAGAGACAGATATTTCCTAAGGAAACCCATAAAGGGAAAAACCTCTTCTTCTTGATATGATAAGTAATCTTTATTTTCTATACATTATCATTCTTAGGAGAACCAACTCCCTTTGTGTTATCCTCATTTTTGGTTATCAAGATGATGACATGATAATGACATGGTGATAGAAGATCTAGCTCTTCTTTAAGATCATTTTCATGAAGAAAGTTACACTTGTCAGTTTCTCAAAATCACTCTTTTGGAGACAGTACGCAGGCTGCATATATATTGTCATGCGGAAATGACTTGTTTCCGCAGGCTGCATTCAGTCAAACTGTGGACCTTCCGCACTGTATCAACGGTCAGGGTGCGGAAATGATTCTTAATGGAG